>JAMJFZ010002852.1:0-119986 GCA_026225945.1 Cricetomys ansorgei | reverse complement strand
TAAAGAAAACGTATCATGTGTTGAGGCAATGTGACAGATTTAATGCCTTTTTGTTCTAAGAAGAGCTGCAAATAAAACCACCTGCAGTTAAGTCAGTGTTATTTTCTTTATTCATTCATTACACACTTTTTGTTTGAGAGGTGAGTCAGAGGACTGAACGTAAAACGCCATGGCTTATTCTTTTGGATTGCTTACAGTTTGGCAAGGAAGACAGACACGGAACAAGTGAACAAATAAAACACTGATATTGGACTCTGAGATATGATAAAGCAAAGGAAGGGGACAAAGAGGAGCATGTTTTAGGAAGAGCCGCGTACTGGTCTGGGGGAGGGAAGGAGGGGACCCGGTTGCTTTGGGGTCCTGTTGAGTTTGAGGACTCCAGACGGATAGCCACCTGCTGCTTTGCACTGGACCTGTGTGAGAGGTTGGGGCTGGAATGATTAATGTAGGGGAATGATGGCTCTTGGAGCCAGTTGCTCGCACACCATCACCTAGGGGCAGGTATAGAGAAGGCGTGATGGATGACTCAGCCCTCCGTCACCCCCTGGCACTCCCAGGTCAACAAGAAAAAGGGGATATAGCCAGACGCTAAAGGAAAGAGGAGTCCCCATGCTCTTCATGGGGACCCTTTGGAAATTCAATGAGGGGAGAGTGTTTGCAAAGGATGAACAATAGCTCAACCGAAGAACGCTGCTGCTGAAAAGTTAAGTCAAATGAGGGTAAAGAATCAATCACTGAGCTAGGGGTGGTGGCTGGTGCCTGTGATCCCAGCTAGGAGGCTGGACGGTCTGAGGCAAGCCTAGAGGCAAAGGGAGTTGCAGGAGAGTGTGGGCTACATAGGGAGACTGACTCTAAAAAAGGCCCTGGATTCAGTGAGGTGGTGAGAAAGATATCAGGAGTGGACAAAGAGCAGGAGCCGTACAGGACGGACGTGTGTCCTCTTTGATCTTTCACAGAACCGTACTGGTCATCACTCATCTGTGTAGCTACACCTGAAACCCATGAATCTTACAATGAAATTTTCAGTCATGCAGCCTGAAAATTGAGACCAGTAATCCCCCTTGGGAGGGTGCCCTTTAGGTTCATTTCCATCCGTGAAGGGTCATGTCCTTCTGAGTGCCCCGCATCCCCACACAACATGGACGTGTGTAACAGTTCAAGTGGCACAGAGGCTACTTGCTGCACACAGCCAGAGCCCTTGTTCTAGAACATAGTGAGGCGCCAGGGCAAGTCATGCTCGGGCACAGATATTTATTGATCTTGATTCGCACGATCCAAGAAAAGCTTGGCCGCAGAGCCTCCTGTTCAGTCACGGGGATATGGGGGTTGGGCACCAGCAAGAGAGAAGGAAATGGAATTTGAAGAAATCTGCCCTTAAGAAAATAACTCCTTGTGAACTTGGTGTCTGTGAGCCCGAGCAGGCAATAGGGAAATGCTCTGCTGCTCTTTGGAGGCAGCTGTGAATAGGGTCTCTGTTAGCAGCTGGCAGCCTCCTCAAGCAAGGCAGGCCAGGGAGAGGGAGGGAGCCCCAGCCTATGAGGAAGTGGACCTTCCTCCTCCAGCCTCTGCCTGCAGCAGGGGAGTGGGAGAAAGGAAAGCCTTTACTTGGGTTTAGTTTGTTTCTGTTGGTGGCAAAGGTCTCACCAGAAAGCCCCGGTTTGAACTCCAACTCTCCATCCTTCTGCCTCAGCCTCCTGAGTGCTGTAACCACAGGTGTGTGCCACCAAGCCCAACTGGATATATATGTTTATATTGATTGAACCAGTAAAGCAATCTGAATGTCCCAAGGCCAGGATGCATTTTCTTCCTGGCCTTTTCCAGTGGGCAGCCGGCAGATGGACATCGTGTTGTGTGTCCTGTTTTGTTTCTGTATACTTGGCCACAAAGAATTCAACTATCAGAGAAAAATGAAGACAGTTTGACTTTTTTTTTTTTTTTTTTCATGAATGAAAGTATCTGCTTCTGGAGAATCGAGCTGGAGACGGCTGATGGTTTGGTGACATTTCTTCGTCTTCTCTGGTATTCTGCTTGGGGACAGAAAATCAAAGGAAATGACTCAACCAAGGCCTTGCCGTGACTGACGGACACATGATAAAATGGCTCCTCTGATGTTTTCCCACCTTGATGAGGTTGGAGGCCCAGGGAATTTCTGTCCTTGACTATGGATTTCTGATAACATAGACGATCAAGTCTCTGTTGCCTGCATGTGGGATCCTAGCATGGTGGTTAATTTTCTCTTTTCTGTGGCCCAATATCTGTCGAGAAGCATCTTAAGAGAGCAAGGATTTATTCTGGCTTACAGTTTGAGAGCCTACAGTCCATTATGACCAAGAAGAAGGCCGGATGGTGCGTGGCTCCGTGGTGGCAGGAGTGTGTGCCGTCTGTTCACATCTCAGGTCAGGAAGCATAGAGCTAGACCCGAAGTAAGGTTGGCCTGGAGCCCTCAAATCCTCCCCTACAGCTATGTGTCCACTCAAATTAGGCTCCATGTCTCCAAGGTTCAATGATCTCCTAAGGCAGCATCACCCACAGTAGATGGGAGGGAGGGGTGTCGCATGAGCCTGTGGGGGAGGGGCGTTTCCCACTCAAACCACAGCAGACGGTCTGTATTACTTGGCTCTCACAGTGAGGTGGCCCCCACTGGAGCTAACACAAGGACGTCTGACCCCCTTCTCAGGTCACTTCACGTTATTCCTGTAACACCATTTCTTCCCACGGTGATCCCTGGCTCCTGACGCTGCTCGGCTCGTGTGAGTCTCAGGCAATCTTTGCCATGAGCCCCCTTTATACAGCTGTGGCTAAAGTCCAGAGAGAATGAGTGACCTGTCTTACGCCACAAGGCCGAGACATAAACCCGGGCCTTGGGGGCCCGAGGCTCGTGTGTTAATACCTCTTCCTTGATCTGCACGTGCCCACTGCACGAGTTCTGAAGAAGACCTTACCTTGACGCCCTTCAGATGGACAAAGACTTGGTCACCAAGCTGTAAAGCAGAGCCCCTAGAAGCGTGGTCTGTGACCCGTGGCCTGTGGTCACCACCCCTGGAATGGTGGCCCTGCTGCCACCATTTAGACTCTCTTGTCTAAACAACATATTTTCGTGCCTCCTCCCACCACTGGAGATGCTGGTTTGTTAACACTAAAGTTACAGAGGCAAAAAACAGGTAGAGATTGACCAAGTTTACTTGGTCTCTAGATGGAAGACTTCAGGGGCAAATTCAGATTCTTCTGGATCCCAAGGCTGCCAGCCTTGCTGTCCAGCTGCCGTCTGCCCGCCCAGTCAACCCAGGATAGAGGCGAAGAAGAATGACTCCCGGAAGCTTGAATTCTGATTAGCTGATGCACTCTTCCTTCTCCACATGGAGACCTTACCTCTGTTCCAAAGCTGAAGGGAAGATCTGAACAGGCCCGAGCAGCTCATTTTATACTTTTGCTGTAGTCTTCTAAGATGAAAGAGGTACGTACAGCCTGCCGCATCCTACTGACAGTCTGTGTCTCCTCCCTCTTTCTGTTCCAAGAATGTGGCTCTCCAGAAAGACCGTTTCCTTGTATTCCTTTTGGCTACGGATGCCAAATTAAAATGGGCCGGGTCCTAATTCTCAAGAACATCCCCTGCACTAACCCTCAGGGGATATTACGTGTTGACATTTGGGGAGCTAACTGTACCTGTTAGCACCAGGGACTGTTGCTCTTTTCCTCTCCTGCCTTTGATCCCCCACGATACCTTCAAAACAGAAGGCAAAATTAATGTTCCTCTGCTCAAAGTTTATGTCAACCATCCCCCCAAAGATTGTGACAGATTATCCTTTCTGGGGAACGGGGTGTTTCCTGGATTCTGTCCTAACACTGTTAAGCTCTGAGGAGAGCTGAAATGCAGGAGGCTGAAATACAAAGAGGTTGGAGACATCGAGCTCAGCATCCGCCTCGGCATTCCCCCCCCCCCCCCTCATGGAAGCTTCCTTCTCTGAGGCTTGGAGCCTGGGCAGAGATGGAGAGCCCCTTCTCAGAGGCTCGCCTCCACTCGACCTGGTTTCAGTGCTATAGACCTAATGTGAACCTCCAAAGATGCCAGTGCACTTACTCTTGGCACAGCCCAGCTTCCTCCTGCAATATAAATGAAAGCATGGAAGGCTCGTAAAGTTGACTCCAAATGGATCATGTGTATCTACAAACTCTTAAAACCCAGCCTTTGGATGAGCTGCCTGGAGATGGATCAGAAACACATGGAGCATATTTTCTCTGAACTGTGCGTGGGCCTCTGAAATTAAGGGAAAAGAGCTTGGCTGTTCCATTTGGGAGTTAGGGACCTCTGAACAATTGAAGCATCAGCCCATGTTCCCCAGGCAGAAGAGTCTTTGGCCCATTCCATCAGACTCTCATTCTCCTCCCTGTGAGACCTGTTAGGGGAGAAAGGAAATGAGGGATTGGTGGGGAAGGGAAAGGGCGTGGAGAAGGTCTTCAGAAGGTGGACTATGAACTTGGGGATTACAGTCATGTGGACAAATTGAGAGTCTGGGAGGAAGCTCAAACTGTCTTAAAATCAGTATCTGCACCAGGATCTTTTGGCTTGTCCTTCAGTGATTCAGGCTGCGTTCCTTCTGGGCTGGCCATGGATCTCGCAAATGAGTGCACACATCATGTAAGAACTATTTGTGTCCTGGAGTGGCCAGAGCACGTATGGTGATCGGAGCCATGCGGACATTTCTGGGAGGCCTGGTAATATGTAGGCTGTGCTGCTGTGAGCTATTCCCTGGCTAGTGTCTGACTCATGATGTGCTATTTTCCACCTGCTTACTTAACACGGAGCCCTGTTGGCTAAGCGAGTTCTGATCTGAAGACTGTAAATGGCACTTTGAGATCAAGTCAGCTTTTGACAGTTGGCCAAGACGAGATCCCATATGTTTAAGGTTAATGACCATCTGGTCTCAGAAAGGCCAGCAGCGTCGTAAGATGTGTGGAAAGCACATTGAAGACAATCTCTGACGACGTTCCAGACCATCCAAGAGCTGACGGCTCCTCACTGAGGCCATAATTGTGTGACTCACCCCGATGTGCAATCATCTGTCTGGATGTCCATCTCTGACTGGACACTGAGTTCCCGCAGCACAATCTGGTCCTTTCTGTTGCTGGATGGGAAGCAGTGTGATGGGGGGGGCACAAGTTCAGCCTGGGCTTGCAAAGTTCAGTTGGTCTGCCGACTCTAGGATGCTCACTGTGTCCTTTCTTTGCCTCTTGTGGCTCCAAAAGATCTGATCAGCCTCACTGGTCTCCTGGGTCAGAGGTCTGGGTTTACTCATTTCCCGTGAGTGTGCAGATTTTGAAATCAGGCTTCTCACTTTATCCCAGCCAAACAACTGCAGCAGGAAGTCTACTCTGCACTCGAACTGGGTCATGGAATTTATCTCATGGTGCTCCTTTCGAGGGGCTTATCAAGAGAAAGCTAAGAAAACACACACACACACACACACACACACACACACACGCGTGTCTGGGGCATTGGGAGGAGGGGGGTGATTACAGGCTTTCGATGGGATGGGAATGCAGAGAAGGAGAGATGGCCTCCAGTCTCCACCCTAGCTCTACACCACAGATTCTGCTGGATGGAGCATCAGAAAGGAGGAGGCGAGTCACCCCACCAAGGGCATCTTGACATGTTAAAGAGGGATGTAAAGGTAGTGTAACTACAATGTGTACTGGTGTTCGGGCAGGTGCAGGGGAGGGCCATTCTTAACCTGTGTATTGCTATAGTTTGTATTTTATAATACATGTCCAGCCTTTGCTAACAAGGAGAAAGGAACTTTAAATGGCATACAGGCAGAAAGTTTGGAGTCGATGGTTGTGGAGCTAGATTTGACTCAAGTCAGAAAAGGCTTAGGGAAAGAGGATGTTGGCGACAGGGGCAGAGTTGTCAAGCAGTTTAGAGAAGAGCACTAAATCACGGGCATCTGGGCACAGGAAGTATGGGTCCCCAGGAAGAGGCAGGACAGCAGCACAGCCTAGAAAACTAATGTCAGCTCTGAGAAGTTGAAGTGTTCAGGGAGTTGGGGAAGGAAGAAAAGAAAGAGATTAAAGCCTGCTCCTGGAAGTTACCTGTGACAGCTTCAGCTTCTATCCTGAAGGTTGTAGCAAAAGACAGTCAGGCCAGGAGCTGCCACAGGCTCTGCATCTGAATTTGTTCAGGGATACAGAAGAGACTTGGGGGCAGCAAGGCTGGAATCCACAGACATATTCAATTGGGACTTATTTTCAGCCCGATTATACAGGCCAACAGGGAGGCATAAAGTTCGCTGATGAACTGCGGGAGGAGAAACTGTGGTGTGGTGGGCCCCAGTAGTATCTGCACTCCCTTAAGGCTCCTCCTGGCCTCATCTCCCTGTGTGGAGAAGGCAGCCCAGCAGGGCCTCACCAGGCCATCAATCTTCATTAAGTCTATCATTGTCTTGAGGACAGCAGGCAGAGTATGGAAAGGCCTCCTGATGGAGGGCTCTGACCCCGGACTGTTTGGAAAGCAAAGCTAATTGACCATAGGAAAATCAAACAGATACCATCACTGGTGTTTCAGCTCCCGGGTGCTTGGACACATCTCTTGGTCCTGTTTCTACCCCATTGCCAGCAATGGAGATGCCAGTAGGCATTTGCTGACCCTCCCAGCCAACGGAACTTCAAACAGAGGCGTGGCAGATGCTTCTTCATCGGGCAGATGCTTTCTCACACAGCAGACTGAGGTGCTGCAGAGAAAGAGAAGGGGAGCTTGGGGGGCACAGGTGGAGTTCACAGTACAGGAGACCCTGACTTCTCCGTTCAGTACACGACACCCTATCTTAGCATTTTGAGACTTTATTTTGTTTTGCTTTATTGAAGTATAGTTTATATATAAAATGTATGTGTTTAAAGCATGCAATGCAATAATATATAACTCAGTGTTTGGTGGTGTGCACCGTGAGTCAGTGCTCACAAGGCACTGAGCATCTCCACCACCTCATGTGCCACTTTCTTTCTGTTTCTTGCATCCTAGCAACGGAGCCTTCCCAAGCCTAACGCAGTTGCTTGTGCTTGAATCCTTTTATTAGTGTATCACCTTGATAAATCTGTGCCTTTACACTCCTTTGGCTGGTTTCACATATGCTCCCGGGCCTTTGATTCTACTGGTGACTCTTGTTCTTGAATACTGAAGATACCTTCAGATCTATCCTTGGAAAAGGTCAATCATATTTTATTATTGCAGTAAAGATCCTACTTCTAGAAGGAAGGCATTGTCAGAGTCATGCTAGTTGTTGTATTTGGTTAGATGTTTGGTAGTATTAAATTTGGCCTTAAGAGGCCTCCATACAAGCTTTTACACAATAAACTGAAACCTAAGCTAGCCTGCAAACCAACCAAGGTCTTATTAGGAATACACACAGGTAACCACAGTTAAGCTGCAACCAAGCTTCAGGCAACCAGAGGTTGTCCAATGTTTAAACGGTTTCCCAATAGGGAACCTCCGAGCCATAGTCACTGGGCTACCTCTGCAGCTCACGGCCTTCTGTGGCTTCCAGTTTTCTGTCCACAAATGCTTTCCTACGATAAGGCAAACCAGAGACTTTTGAGCTTGCTGTGTTTCTGAGAGTGCCCAATTCGTGTCTCCGTCTTCACTGGGTTAAGCACTATTAAGTTTAATTTGCCCAAAGTTTTTCCTGATACGGTACCATTCTATTGACATGGAAATTGACCATTAACAACGTGCTTTCTCATACAGCATTTAACAGATGTCAATGCTGGAGTTGTTGATCCAGAGAGCATGTCACTGTTATTGTGTGTGCATATTTGTGTATGGTTGGGTATCTGCATGTATGGGCCAATATTCAAGAACAAGTGTCACCAGTAGAATCAAAGGCCCCCGAGCACACGTGAAACCAGCCGAAGGGGAGTGGAGGCACAGATTTACCCCGGTGATACACTGATAAAAGGGATTCGACCCTAGGCAACTGAGTTAGGCTTGTGAAGAATCCATTGATCGGATGTGCAATTTCTGGAGAGATGAACACCTACCTGGGCTTGCAGAACCGGCCCCATCTGGTATAGGCACAGTGACTGGTACAGTATCTAACGTGTCTAAGACCAGGCCTGGCATTACCACTGCTCTACTCCAACATCTGGGCAATGCAGAGACTGTTCAGACCAGACCAGGGTTGCTTACCCAAGACTGAGTGTGCCTGGGGGAGGGGTATGCACACAGAGCCTTATGAACCTCTGGTATCACTGATCGGAAGCCATCATCCTTCATCTTATGCCTTGGGTGTGTGATGATGATGTCATTTCTTGAGATCTCTCATGACCCCTTCATTCTCTAAGAACCTCTTGGCACTGGCGTTGGATCAGTGAACAAAATAACACCGAACAGAAGAAATGATGCATAAGGGGGCAGAGTCGGAGCTCGTCTCCTCAGCACCATTTATGGAGTGGCACCGGTGGGCCCCAGCAGTGGGCCCACTGGATCTGGATCCCAGTGTTGTGAATTGGCCAGAGCTCCCTCCTTGGAGCTTGCCGGTCCCCCACACTCCCGACACTCCCCACCCTCTGGCCAGGTACTGCCCCTGGACCTACCCCCAGACAGGTATCTTTCCTGCCTCATCAGTTGCATTCAATCCGGGTGGGCAACAGGCTCTTCCTCTCTTGTCCTCTCTCTCCTCCTTGGTCCCCCCCTGTCTCCTTCTCTTTTGTCTCCTCTCTCTCTCTTTTCCTCTTTGACCTCTTTCTGCCCCTCTTCCCCCGCCCCGCCTCTCACCATGCTGTCTCCCTCTCTCTCCCCTCCCCCCTTCTTCCCTATTCATAAGCGGGCAGGGCACTTGGTGTCTCACTTCACCCCAATAAACCTCTTGTGTGAGACCCTGTTGCGTGGTGTTGTGCACGTTTCTCTCACCGAGTACTTGTCATCCTAAGGGGTGCAAGGTCCCTATCTGCCTTCCAGCCACTCCCTGAAGCAGCACTTTCTAAGCAAGCATCAGCAGCCCCTAGGAGCCCTTGAGGACAGGGGTGGGCAGGCCACCCTGGGTCCTTGAGCCAGGGGCTCTGGGAAAAGGCCCCACAGTGTGAGTTGTCCAGGCTGCTGCCGGTCCGACATGAACTTTGAGACTCGCTGCTCTGGAAACCTTCTGAAGAGCATCCGAGGCAGAACTAAGGGCCACAGAAGTGGGGGGAGGGGAGAAAACCAGGGGAAACCTGGCTTCCTGGCATACAGGGGACCAGAAGGAGTGTGGTTTTTATCCTCAGAATTGTGTTTTGAACCTTAGCTGTGTCCAGGTAGTTCTAAGAAAGGGAGCGCTTACCATATCTCAGGACATGTATGTTCTACAGAGCTTCCAACGTAGAGAAGGACCCTAGAAAGTCCTCGGCCATTGGAAAGATAGGAAAAGATGAGGGCGAGGGGGCACAGAGAACTCTGTGGCGGCGCCATGCACAGGGCCACAAACCTGATCGCCAAGATCTGCTGAATGTCCTAGGAGCCTGCAGATGGGTGTCAGGATTCCCATTTCACAGATGGGAAGGTAAGGCTGGGAGACACCCAATAACTCGCCCAAGCTCTCAAAGGCAGCTGACAATAGAACCTGAATTAGAAACGCCTGTGGTAATACACCACACACTGCTACTCCGGCTTGTTGCGGGGAGGTGGACACAAGACAACCATGATGCATTTGCGTTAGCTGGCTCAGCCTGCCACACACTGGGAGCCCGAATAGAAGTGATCTGTGTTCTCACAGTTCAGGAGCTGTGAGGGAGGACACAAGAGGCACTTCTATGGACCTGGTGCTGTCCTCCTTAAAATTCATACGCCAAAGTTCTAAGCCGCCCCTCATGTAACTGAATTAGTAATGAAGCCTTCAGGAGAATTGCCTGAGGTTGGATGTGAAGCCCTGATCACATAGAACTGGATCCTTAGAAAAGAAAGTTAGCAGGCATCTCTCCTTCCCTTGAACACACCCCTGTCAAATGACAGGACAGACAGTGAGAGTTTGATCCTTCTCAGACCCTGAAGACAGCCCTCACCAGAATCAGAAGCCCGGTAGAGTCTTCTCCCCAGACCGCCCAACTTCCTGAACCCTGAGAAAACACATCACTTCTATTCGGGCTCCCAGTGTGTGGCAGGCTGAGCCGACTAATGCAAACACATCACAGCTGTGTGGGGAGCCTCAGTCTGAGGAACTGGTTACAAACCTGGGCCATCAAAGGACCTCGGAATTGTGGGGGTAGTTTTACTCCTGAGACCTCTCTATTCACCTCTGCCGCCCCTACACACACAGGTCTGTGTGGTGCAAGAAAGAGAAACACACCGCCAGAGAAACTGCTTTCATCTTCCTGTCCGGAAAGGATTCAAGCGCTACCCTGATTCTCGCTGGAGACACTGTAGGTCAAGATTTTTCAAACCTGCGTATGCCACGTGTAGGCAGAGGACTCAACAGCACAGACTCAAATTCATTTGCTGATCACTTGGAAGAACATCGTAATACCGGTGGCTTGTTGGTGGATCTCATGGATCTCTCGATGACCTTCAGCTAACCTGTTTATGGAAAAAGCTGCATATGGTCAACAAGGGTTTTGTTTTTTAATCGCTGCCCAGATTTACAGAACCTATTCTATTAATCAGCAGGAATAATCTCTCAACAGAACCTTCCATTTTCCCTAAAGTTACGCTTAGTTCAAACTCATTGTCTATCTACTGTCTGTCTGTCTTTCTAGCTATCTAGCTACTTATCTATCATCTATCTATCTGTCATCTATCTGTCATCTAGCTAGCTAGCTGTTTATCTATCATATATGTATCTATCTATCCACCGAGGTAGATGGTTAGCTATCTACCATCTAGCTATAATCTATCATCCGTCTATATATCGTCCATATCTACAAACCTCTCTCTGTTTCTTGACTTTCTAAGAAACTGCCAGTAAAGAAATCTAGAAATGGAATTTTTTTTTTACAACATCATGCACATATGGACAAAACATATCAGCAGACAGAGGAGAATGGAAGAGACATAACCTTTAAGAGCCTGATGCACAAATAAATCCAATCGTAGACGACGGAGAGGAGAGCACACACTTTGTTTCAAACAGTGACAGGAAAACGGTGTCTTGTAAATGAAGATGAAGACACAGCTCCAAGAATGTTTTAAAGGCATAAAACCGAAAGACCCAAAGTCACATTAAAATCATTATAAAGTTTGTGCTGGGTACAGTATGATGTACATGATTTAAACTTCTTTCAAATGAGGGAAGGTGAGAGACACTGTTGAGAGTTGGGAGACCCAGAAAGGGTGTTCTGTAACTATGAAGGGCTTGTCCTGGCCAGAATGAGTCAAAGCAGAAATTTTGAAAAGCTGTCGTGCTTGGAGAGAAGAGAGAAGGGAAAGGAGAGATTTTCCAGACTTTCAGCGGTGTTTGGGCTTTACCATTATGGGTATCACTGTTGTAGGATTGAGTCATTAGGAAAAAATATATCCTGGCTCTGAAAACCCTCAAGCTCATTCATTAATTGTTGTATATACAACCTTCTGGGGTGGCTAAGGGTGTCAGATCCCCTAAAGCTAGACTTACAAGCTCTCATGAGCTGCCTGACTGTGCCTGACATGTGCTAAAGCAACATGCGTTCCTAACCACTCAGTAAGTTCTCCAGCCCCCAATATTTCTTTAATCATTTCACTAAACATTGGCCTGGGAGGCACCATTGTTCGAAGTCAAATTTGGAGAGCTTCATGGCGATTGATTTTTCTTGTGGTCAGTAACTGAATTCATTTGCTTTGAGTGGTGTTGAAACAGAAACCACTGTGGCCGTTTAGTAAGCAATCCGTATATTAGGAAAATGGTTGCCTGTAGTAGTTTGTGTGGATGGGAAATCATTTTCCATGAAAGCCTCCCTCCCTCTCTCTCTCTCTCTCTCTCTCTCTCTCGTCCTCTCTCTCTCTCTCTCTTTCTCTCTCTCTCTCTCTCTCTCCTCTCAGCACAAAGCCAGGCCTGGCTCATGGTTGAGCATCTCATTTTTCTCAGGAGGTAGCCAACCCTTCCTTCCACCGATCTTCTTACCAAAGCTTTTAAAACTTGTTTTTAGTTAGCAACCAGAATCTGCGGCCCAGCTAGTGGAGGACAATCGTCTGTTTGCTGACACGGGACAGGCATAGTTTCTTAGAAGGCTGCCAGCAATTTCATCCTTTCCCAGTGCCATAATGTCAATTCACCTTAGCAAGGAGTTGGTACCTGGAACTTACATGAAACCACTGTCACCACCTGGCTTTTGTTATACAACCGTGTTTATCCAGCCTGGGAAGCTGCCTTAGGAAAGAAACCGATGGGCTTGCCCGAGCCTTCCACCCGTTACCTCACGTGCGGTCCTCTTTAAAAAGTCTGTGAGGTGATGATGGCGGTGCACAGTGGAATTTTAGTCAGCCCTAAAGAGAATGCTATTTGCTGGAAAATGGAAGCAACTAGAGGTCATCAAGTTAATTGAAGTGAGCCAGACTCAGAAGTACAAATCTCACATGTTTTCTCTCATGTGTAGAATCTAGATTATATATATATATAATATAAAATATATATACACATATACATACATGCACATACATACACACACATATATAATTATATATATATACACACATATATGTATATGTATATATACATATATATACACACATATATACATAAATATGTATACACACACATACATACATGGCACACGCATGCGCGTACACAAGATATAAAAAGTAAGGGTGAATGAAATGAGGACATGGTTAAGGAGAAGGTTTTTATTGTAGATGTGAGGGAGGGGACAGCCAGAGGCATCTGGAAAAGTCCAGAGCAGGGGAGAAAGTAGTAGACTAAACATGGCCAGTAGACTGAACCAGGCTTTGAGGGGAGAAGGGAGGGGAATCAAGAGAAGAGGAACCAAGAGAGAAGGGGCCAAGAAGACCCAGAGAGAGCCAAGAGGAGAGGACCAAGAAAGTGCATGGCTGAAATGGCAGGGTTATGTAGGATCAGAAGCTGCAGAGAAGGAAGCCTGTGAGCTTTAGAGTTTAGAGTCCGGGCGGGGTGAGAAGAGCTGAGAGCAGCCAGGACGCCAGCCTCTGTACCAGGTACTTGCCTGATGAAGGAGCCTGGAGGCCAGCTCCTGCTTTGGTGCTGATAGGCACCACAGGCAGCCACTTGTCCTGGGTTGCTTCCGAGGGCGCAGTATGAGGAGTTGGGGAGGGGGAAAGAAAGGCAGGACACTGCATGGTTTCTCTCCTGAGCAGAATGTGACAAGAAAGCAGAAGGGAGTCTGTTGAGGGGAAAGGAGTTCAGCAAAAGGGGGGAGGGCAGCGAGGGTAGGAAGGTAGCAAGGTGCAATGATGTGTCTGTCTACAGACAGACAGATAAAGAGACCTCGCGGTGAAACGCATTGTATCGCACTACTGAGACAATGCCATAAGCAAAAGACGCCAGGTGAGAATCTTCGGAATTTCCTCTTCGAAGTTTTGAGATGTATTGTTAGGGTTCACTCTTTTCACCATGTTTGCCTCAAAAAAGGCAAGCTTCGGGGTAATGAATGCACTAACTAACTTGATTTAATTATTCCATGCTTGACTCATAAATCCTGACTCCATTTACAAAAACCTCGTAAATGTGTTTAACTATATTTTTCAACTTACAATTAAAAATCCAAACATTAAAGAAGCCTACCAGGCTCAGTTCCCTTCCACCATCACCCCCCCCCCCCCCCCCCCCGCCGCCGCCCAGTCCCCGCCTTTGGAACAGGGAACAGTTGGGAGTCTCTGGGAACTTGTTCCTTTTCATCACGAGACCCCTTGAACTGAGGAGCTGTCCTGTTGGGTCCCTTCTCACGGGGGCGTTGGAAGAATCCTTCCAAGTAAAGCTTTTACCCTCAGGAAATGGCAGGACCCAAATGACAACATGTGGTTTTCAGTTGTTCCCAGGACTGGTGCGATATCTTTGTTTCCTCCCTTCCTCCGTTTTTATATATCAGTTTATTCCGTCCTATTTACTCGGAAGCCACTCTAACCTTCTTCAGACAAAACGATGAAAACAAGACAGAAGACCCCAAAACAAACAAGCCCTGCCACCTGAGTGTCCTTGCTCCCATTTCACAGATAAGCAAATACATGCTCAGGACTGTCAGCGTCCCTTTCCCTAGGCTAAGATCCCTTGTACAGTTCCCAGACAGGACACTGCTTCCCCAAGATTGCAAGGGTATTAGTTACTAAGAACTGTCACACTCCTTTGCAGAGTTACCAACCCCACACTGACCTATGCATACACACCGATAGTGAGCAAGGCTTGTCCCAGTTGTGAGGATTCCACAGTCTGTGTTAATGGGGTCCCCTCCCCTGCTTCTGAGCTCTCAGCACTTCCTTTCATAGGCTCCTCTCTGTCCCACCCTGTCCTATTTGGCACTACACCTTGGTAAGTCTACCGAATCTCTGCCAAACATCATTTGAAGCTCCCGAGTCTCTGGCGGATGGGGAGGGGGCTGCGAATCTGCCTGTGTATCCAGAGAAGATTGAAAGGCAGCTAGCATGTTCCTCCCAGGCTTACAGGAGTTCAGGCCTCCTTGGTCCACAGAGGGAGCGTAGAAAGAGCTCCAGGGAGAGATCAGCCTTACTCCCTAAAGAACTTCCTCTGCCTCATGGCATTCCCACACCAAGCCTGACTCTGCACCTCCTCCAGGACACGCTCTGAAGCTATTTGCACACAGTCCCCACTGATACTAGGCTTATTGCTCTCCTGGGCTGCATGGTGGTAGACGCCTAATAAACACCAGTTGGCCTGGGCAGTCTTGCTCTCTACTCTTCCCCATGTGCATTCAGGCCCCTCAGCTCCTGCTCCCTCTCCTAGCCTCCCCTCTCAAACACGGGACTAGATAACACTTGCAATGTGATTTATCAGCCCCCCCACCCCCCTTCAGGCCCAAGACTCTTGGGGACTTTGAAAGGAAACAGGCACCATATGCTTCCAATGAGCTCCATTCAGCTCATCATGGTGTTCCGTTGGAGCTGGGGGACGTGAGGGACACCCTGGAACCGGTTCATGGCTCTGTTTAAAGATGTTTTTCTTAGAAGCAGGAAGTTACGTCCTGCCAAGAAGAAATGAAAATAAAGCCCCCGAGGGGTCACTCGGGGTTCATTGGGAGCCGGTCTGAGCTGCACAGCGCTGAGGCCTCTGCAGGGGAGGAGGCCTGAAGGGGCCTGGGTCCAGGATCAGGGCAGGCAAGGCTCGCCCTGGCAGGTGATCATCTTAGGTAAATAGGAACTACGTCCTGCCTTGTCCGTGCAGCACCACGAGCGACAAGACTCTGCAGATCCCCTTTCTCTGTCATTCAGGGGACCGCTCCACCTCGATCCCAAGCCTCTGTTGATCAAGCCCAGGTGCACACGGGAGTCGAGGGATGTACGGGTAGCGCATGGAAGCACAGAAAAGGCCAGATCTTCGGTCTGGAGCTGACATCCTGGAAAGATGGGCATGGATCCTTGAACACACTGCATCACCTCTTTTGACAGTTAGGGCCTGAGAACTCTGGGCTGCCATTCAGCTGCCCCAAGTTTCCTTAGGCCCCAGCATTAGCTCCTTAGCTTCCAGGGTCCGATTTAGACAAGGTTGTTGACCATTCATCAGTGAGCAAAGCAGAACCAAACAGCCAGGAGGTTGTGAGGAGAAGCAGGTCTCCTGGGATGAGGTGTGCACCCCACTGTAAGGATGCTGCTGCCCCAGAAGCCCTAAGGCAGGCCTGGCGACAGTGGAGTGGCCAGGGGGGCAGAGCGCAATTGCATCCTTAGCTCTGGGGAAACGTCTCAGCAGATAGCGCACAATTCATTTTGACCTTTTCCCGCTCATTCAGCAAATACTGAGAGCCTCTGAGTGCTCAATGAACATTGGGGGAGAGGGGATGGAACTCTTGGTGTAAAGCCAAAGCTAATTTGCTAGTTTTGTTATGTTACTTTGTGATCTCGGGAAAGGGCTTGAAGTCTGTCCTCAGGACCCCTCATGAAGATCGAACAGTCCAGGGCAGTGTGACCTTTGCACAAACGGACCCTTAGACATGGTGACCCGTGAGCAGAGTGTGCTCCAGAGAGCAGCTGCCACCTGATTCTGAGCTCACACGGGCCAGGGATGTATTTTTATCCCCGTATCTGTTTTCAGATGCAAGAATGGGCATGTTCAGAGTCAGCCATATCTGGGAGGCATTAAAGGCTGGTAGCTGTGGTTAGCTTAGCTGAACAGCATGGGATCTAGACATGAGGCTGAGAGCCAGCTACTGATACCCCTAGGCTCCGAAACCTGCCCAGTCTCCCTTAGTTCCAGGGTGTAGTTTCCAGTAGATAAAGACCACACTACCCAGTTGTCTTTGGAAGCGCTGTGATGTCAGCAGCAGCAGCACCTGACCAGGGGTCCCAGACCTAGGCAGAGGCTGAGAGCCACTGCCGTCATTTTCAGCTTGACTGAAGAGAAGAGGTCACTGCAACTGGAAGTGGCTGTAGCATGGCTGCCTCAGAGCTCACCAATTTTCCGTCGCTGGTGGTTTGCGGAAAGCCCTCTAAGGTGCATACTTTCTAGGCACGTCTTACCATACAGGGAGTCAGAAATCACTGAGGACTGCATTGTGTCCCAAAGCACAGTCTGTGAATGATTGGCTGAGTTTACAAAGCACGTGGAACAATTTCTTGAGTCACGTGTGCTGCTTTGGTTAAGTTTGATGCACGCCATTCATTCGTACAAAGGGATACCTACTTTTTACTTATAGAAGAGTTTTATTTTAAAATAAATAAGCCAAGTGTAATGTGTGGTTGCTATAAAAAAAATAAGATTGTTAGGTATGAATGTGACAGCATCTGTCCAGGACTTGCTGAAAATTATAAATTGGTGACAAAAGAAGTTCACAAAAGAGGCAGAGACATACCATAGGTTGGAAGAGTCACTGTAAGTGAATATATACCAGTTCATCCGCGTTTACATGCATGTTTAATGCAGTGCTATCAAAACTCTGCTTCCTCCTCCTTTTACACACACACACACACACACAGGTAAAGGCAAAGGAAATGTCAAAATAATTAGTCGAAACAGTTGAGCTCTCCGATTCTAGAGCTATTACTATCACAGTAATCAGGTTGATGTGGTATCAGTTGGGGGCGGGGAGTAGACCAGACACTAGAGAGACAACCTAAGAAACAGATCCAGGCAAAGATGCCCTTTGGATTTTCAACAATCTGCCCAGAGTAATTCAAAAGAGGAAGGAGCCTTTTCCACTAGACGGTGCTGGGTCACGGTGGGAACGGTTGGCTTGACTGTGCAAACAGTTAGTTGGAATGACTGCATGTCTCCTGGGCTTCCGGATTCCCATAGCCCCCGTGTGTAATGAGTGTTTCTGACTACGCAGTATCTGTCATTTTGTACTTGATCTCGGTTGGCTCTCAGCTTGATAAGAGTGTTTCTCCTTCATGTTGATCTCTGCTCTCTCTGCTCTGTCCAGAGGAGGATGCTTTTCTACACTGCACCACTTCTTCCATCTGCTTAGTCTTCTCTCATTGTGCGTCACGGTCTCTTGTAGAAGTCTGATGGCCTGGAATACCACTATAATGGATACGATATAATTCCTACCAAATTGTTCACCATTAAAAAAAGAAGAAAAAAAATCTCTCTACTCCTACCCACCTAGTCACTGAGGAACTACATCCCTGCCCTTCAGCAAACCTTTTGATGACTGCAGAAATGGATGTAACATAATCCCAACCCTTTCATCTAGTTCCTGCCCTCATGCTCCACCTCCGATGGACGTCCTGTAGGTACCAGGCTTGATGGCTATGATTCCCAGCTGGAATACAAAGCTGCTGTGGCTCCAGCCACAGCTCTGACTTGGGTAGTACACACTGGTCCTGGTCCCGAGCCTGATCTGCAGAAGGTGTCTTCAGGCATGTTCCACGTTAAGGAACAAACCTTATATTCCATGAGCTGGTCTGATTCCTGCCTGACCTCTCAGTTATTAAAAATCCTGGCCACAGTGAGGCTCTGATCAGTGTAAGAAATTTCTACGTTCGATCAGCTCCCATGACCCAGCATATAAGCAACCTCATTCCCCCTTGCTGTAGTGAATTCCTAAGCACCCTGGCATAGCCTAACTCCACAATGAAAAGGTGGTATTATCGCGTCTCCCTTTCCAACACATTACAAGCTTTTGAGCACCCTGGCGATACTGTACAGGCAGGGGTGTGAGGTCTCCTGGGAGTAGTCACTGGATTGCTGACATGAGTGGTGGCGGAGATCTTCTGCTCTTTCTGCAACTTATTTGAGGGAGATGAAGATCGGGTTTTTCCAAAGTCCTATTGACGGCAATTTAAGAAACTGGGAGGAAGGATCTAGAATGCTCTCTGGTTCTGCCAGCATTCTCCCCCAAAGATACCAAAATGAGATCTTGAAACAAACAAAGCCTCGTTATAACTCAGACCTCTGCCAGAAAGCATGCCCTGCCCCACTAGTAGACACCCCAGGGAGTATTCAACTCCTCTTAATCAAATTGCTCTGAAAGAGAGACTCTGAAAGAGAGACGCAATGAACAGGGCCCACCAGCTCCAGGACAGCACCCCAGACAAGACCTGTCACGATGAGCTGAAGTGCCCACTCAATGGTGCTTGACCGTCTCAGCCTCCCGTGGGAAGGTGAGCTTTCTGCACAGGCAGCAGATGCTTGGCTAACACGAGAAGCGTTTTGTCAGTGTCGGGGGTGGGCTGAGAAGACACGGTGATGGAAAGCAGACAAAGGCAGGGGTTGGTGATGGGGTTCCTTCTGGGAAGCATTCCAGTCCGGGCAGTGAGACAGCCAAGCCGGGGGCGGGAGGTGGTTCATGTGTCTCCATCACAAGCTCCAGATTGGCCAAGTTCATGGGAAACGTTCCTGCCTGTGGAGGAACACACAGAGTGCGGGACAGCGAGTTCTGATGCTGAAGTGGCGGTGCACCAGGCCTGCCCCCTCTGAGGACTTCACACATCGGCCAATGGGTGACCATCAGCCTCACTGGAACATATGTACTCGGTCCTAGGTGGCCAATCTGCCTTCAGAGAAGGAAAAGGAAGACCCCTGTCTGAAGCCTGACCACATCAATTTCTCCTGCTGCGTTTGTCATCCTGAAGCACTGCACAGAGCCGCCTCTCCCAGGGAGTCCATCTTCCCAGCAACCCAGAAAAGTATTGTGTGTAGAGGAGAGTTGGCTCTAGCTTTCCCTGCCCCACAGTGCATTCCTTGCAGGCAGGTTATGCTGGTACTTAGTGACCCCGGCCTAACTCAACTTCAGGTACAAAGTCAGTGCTAAATGAACATGTTAGATTCACAAATAAATGTTGTCTTGATTGTCTTGACTTCAACTTAGCAGTAACAGTTCACCGGATTGGTATATAAGCTCATCCCTTCTGATATTTAAGTTTATTTTTACAATAGAACCTGACTATCGAGTACTTCTCTAGAAGTGTTATTTCTGCTGGGACTGATCACCATCCCCCGAATGCATGGAAACTGTTCAACCCTGCAGGGCAAGCAGATTGCTTTTAACCCCACCTGCCAAGTGGTCACTCTCTTTTGAGAGTCCTTTGTGCTATGTAACCCATTTTCTCTGGTCCTTTTTCAGATCCAGGAAGTTTGAGCCCAGTGGCTACACTGGACCATGAATTGAGGAAGGAGCCGGTTCTTTGACACCCCTCTCCCAGATGCTCAGCACTGGTGCATTCTGCTAAACAGACTTGGACTTACTGGATTCAATGGTTCAGGTGGATATCCAATTCAGCTATCCATATGTACACAGAGACACGCCATCATTTCCACGCATGGCTCCAAGACACAACCCTAGAGATTAAGTGGAAGGTCATCTAGAGGCTATTTGGGGTCAGGCTGACCAGTCTCCACCCCCCACCTCCGCCTTCCACTATGGATTTCTTTCAAGAGCATCTGTGTCCTTTCTTGCCATCTCTAGCCAATAAAGGTGCTATAATTTCAATGTTGGAAGTCTTAAAGGTTTGGTCCTTAAGGTGGTGCTAGTGGGAGATGATGGGATCCCTCAGGAGATAGAGCCTAGTGGGAGGTCCCTAGGTCACCGAGAGAACACTGAAATCCCAGCCTCCTCCTCTGTTGCTCCATTACCCTGAGGTTTTGCTTGACTGACTCTTCCTACCTTAGTGTGATGTTGTACCGCAGGTGCAAAACAACAGCATCAGTTCATCGGGAAGCTGTGAAGCCAAATAAACCTTTTCTCTTTCTACATTGAATATTTCAGGTAATTTATAATTGTGTCAGGAAGCTGGCTAACGGAAGGGCCATCCTCAACCCATTCCCTAGCATTAAGCCTCTAGAAGAGAAGGCTTGAGATCCTGATTCCTCCCCAGGATTACTGGGCAAAAGAACAGTCCTAATGCAAAACAGTGAACACGCACTATTGAGGTCTGAACAAGAATAGCCCCCATAGGCTCAAAGGCTTGAATGCTTGGACCCCAGTGGGTAGGACTGTTTGGGAAGGATAAGGAGGTGTGGTGCTGTTGGAAGAGGTGCGCCATAGGGGGTGGGCTTTGAAGTTTCAGAAATCCCATGCTATTCCCAGTTAGCATGTTAGTGTTTCTTTCTCTCTCTCTCTCTCTCTCTCTCTCTCTCTCTCTCTCTCTCTCCCTCTCTCTCCCTCCCATTTATGGATCTCCGGTACTGCCTCAGTACCATGCCTCCCTGTTTGCTGCCATGCTCCCTCCCTCCTGGTGGTCATGAACTCATTGCCTAAAACTGTAAAAACCCACCAAACTCTATTCTATAGGTTGCCTTGATCACGGTCTTTTAATCACCGCAATGGAAACCTGACTAACACACTGAGAGGAATGGCAGTCAGCCTCATATTCCCAGGACCCACATCTGTGCATTTAAGCAGCCCCACCCAGATCACGGAGCTGAAATGATGTACCTAGGTCCGTGACAATCACATCTACATTGAATGAACATCCGTGGGCCATTCTTCTTTGCTGCGCCCCAAATCACGCTGTGCAGGAAGTGTCTTCATGGTACATACATTTATTGAGTATTCTAAGTAATTTAGAGATGACTTAAAGTACACGGGAGAAGGTGCTTCGTCTGTGTGCGAACACCCCGCCACGTTACACCAGCGACTTCAGCGGCTATGATTTCGGTGTCTGTGGGGATTCCGGATCCAGTCTTCCATGGATACTGTAAGACAACTGTGTGAGCTAACCTCTAATTACAAGAAAGATTTTTAGGCAGTTGTCTGTTTGTTTGTTTGTTGTTTTTCAGGACAGAGTCTTCCTCAGAGTAATGTGATGTCTTCTCTGTTTCATCTGACTTAAATAATTTCAAGTCCAATCCCGTTGCCTCTTGCATGCAGAGTGCAAGGAGGATGTTTGGGGGTTCCAGGTATGTGCTCCAGAGACAGTTAACCTCAAATCGCAGAAGACGGTGCTTTATTCTTGTGGAGAGCGTTCACTGGGAAAAATCAAGTACATGAGACTCCATCTGCAGTGCAGTTTCTGTTCAGTTCCAGCTCTAACCCCAGCAGGCTGTCTTTGAAGCTACCGCCTTTAAATGGGTCAAACTTAGTGCAAGTCAAAAGCAGACCACAGTGCAGTGTAAGTGTGGTATCTTTATAAGAAAGGGAAGAAAGAGCCAAGGGAAGGAAGTGCACACAGAGAGAAGACTATGTAGGGGCATTTGGGGAAGTCTAGAAGCCAAAGAGGGTAACCACAGGAGAATCCTGCCCTGCCCATACCTTAACCTCAAACTTGCAGCTTCCCAAACCATGGGAAGATGATTTCTGTTGCTGAAGTCACCCAGCATGTAGTACTTTATTATAGCACTCTGATCAGGCTAAGGTGGCCACACAGCCAGTGAATGAGCAACAGAACATGTGTGAGGGTCTGATAGCAGTGGCATTGCAGGTGTTTGTAGATGCTGTTTCTCCTTTGTGTGCTCAGAGGAGGTCAATGAAGCTAACATTCAGAGAGCAAGCAAAGTGTTGTCGTCTGACTCGTGAATTTCCAATAGATTTGCCACTTCAGACTCATGGAAGCGACAAGAGGGTGGTTAAAGACAGCCGTCTGAGGGATACAGTTAAATTTGGGCAAAGGTAGAATTATATTTACAAAGCTACCTGTCCCTGGGGTGGAGGAAGAGACAGAATCTGCCATCTAAGGCAAGCTGGGTCCTGGCCTGGGAACATGGTGATAGCCATGTGGCCAGGAGGAACCCTGGACCATAAACACCGTGGGGTGGATAAAGGCAACCTGACTGTCGGGCAGCCGTGAGAGTGGAGAGCAGAAAGAACAGTTCACAGAAAAGCTCCTTTGATAGAATAAGCAACTGGTGATAGTGAAAGCGTGTACTGAAGCTCTGAAAGGCAATAGCACACATGGCTCAGCAAAGGTGCTCAGAGAGCTTTCGGAGGCTGCTGAAGTCAGTTCTTGCTTGGGATTGAGGCAGAGATACTGAATATTATTACGTATTGCTCAAAGGAGGGAAATGTAGTCTTAAGAGATAGAAATGCCAACGGGCACTCGCTCCCTTAAAACTGCCAACTTCCAAAGCAGTTAAATAGGAAAAGGGAAGATTCAAGATTGTTAATCCAACAGGATGTAGGAAATGAGAGGGAGGAGCAAAAAGAATAAAAGAACAGTAGCAGTGTGAATATTGGGAACTACTTAGTAGACATAAAAATCAAACTGGGTTATTAAAATTAAAGCACAGTCTGTGTACAAAGGTCACCTGTATTTAAAAATCTAAATAAAAAAAAATGTATGTGTGCAGAGGAAGGAGGAATAAAAACAGAAAATTCAAGCAAATTTGACTTTATCACAGGTTATGACACAAACTTGTGCAAACCTAACAGCAGATACAATTGAAGGTATGTTTAGGAAAACATGCACACGTTCTCGTTTCTTACATACACATACATGTACGTTCACACATGCAGTGAGTTACGAACACACTGCAAACGTAACGGCTTTGAGTGTGGGCTCAAAGGACACCTTTGCCTGTGACTTACCATGGAGATCTTTGAACGCTGACAAATTGTGGGTATTATCTCTTAAGTTATTACTCACTCAGTAGTTTCTTTTTGACTAATCTTTGCTCTGTGCCATGATTTTTTAAGAAACAGAAAGGCCAGGCCTTGCCTGCTCTCCTTGGGTTGGATAGATGGCAGGCAAGTAACTCAGTGCCTAGCTGGGACATTTCTGGAACCACTGAGAAGACAGTGGTAAGCGCACATGGCAACCACAGGGAGCTTCCCTGGAGAGGAAGCTGACTGCTAAGTCTCTAAGATTCATGGAACCCAAGCATCTGTCAGCACAAAGACGTAGCTCAGAGGCTGGCCAGTGGATATCTGGCTCTAGTTGACGTAGACCACAGCTGGCAGAGGGACGGTCATGCAAAGATACAAATCCATGGACACCGAACTGTGGTGGATGGATTACAATAATTAAATGGTGAGAGTTGTTTCATTCCTGTTTTTCACGGGAATTGAAACAGCTGGAGAGGCAATGCCGCCGATCCAAGAAAGGTTCTGTAACTAATTGGGAGGTCATGGTCAGACCCCAGGTCTTCGGCCCTAGCTCTGTTTGCTGCTCTCCTTCTATCTCTTCATGTCTGTATCATACTTATTCAAATAAATGATAACCAAGAAGGATTGTTTCCTGTTGAGAGGCATTTGGGGCGTGTACCCGGGTGTGTGAGTTTGTGGCGAATTAGTGTGGTTTTTGACTGCTCTTTGAGCCAGATATCCATTAGCTATTCTCTATACCGTGCCTCTTTGGATGACAGATGTTTGGATTCAATTATGATGAAGGAAAAGCAGCGTTGTTTTCCAAGGAAAGAAGGCATTGTTTGAGGGAAAGGGAAGCTATATATAACATTGGTGGTGAATATCGTTCATTGTAGAAACACGGTCTTAAAGTGCCTGTTTAAAGAGGGTAATGCATCCAGAAGCTTTGAACCCACTGGATTTAATTGCAGCCGAATGCCAAAGTAAACGCCCTGTTAACAAACCTCCAGCTCTCCTCTGATTCCTCACACCTCCTCCCAGCTGTGAGCAGAGAATGGAAGTCAGATGCTTGGACCACGCACAACACATATAAAGAATTCACGTGTGAGCCTCTGGCTGCTGTGTCCTTTCATAAAAAAGATGTCTAGGCTGAGGGAGAAGGGGGAAGCCAGTGCCACGGCTAGCTCCAATCCCTCGCCTAGCTCGGGTTCTTCGCATGCAATCAAGACTTAGGGAAATAACTACTGTTTAATGAACTGAATATGAATATCTGGCTGTTCAGCCAAGACTCATTAGGGGCAAATATTTTAAAGAGGAAGGCATACGTTACACACAGACACTCTGCAGGATATCCTGGGTGACTTGAGCTGTTCCAAAAGCCTCATCCTGAGCCTTACACAGAATTAACAGTGTGGCCCAATGCGTCCAGGCACCCTTGCACTTCCCCTTGACTCTGCAGCAGCTCTCTGGGCTGATTTTCTTTCCATCTCTCTGGCTGCCCTTCCTTCACTGATTGTCCCTATTCTGCCCACACACGGCTCCAGATTTGGCCATCCCAAACTCCGTTACCATTCACTGTCTTAGGTGTTGGGGACACAAAAATAACTACACTGTCTATGCAGTTTTCCCAAAGAGTTTGCGGAAATGTGTGACCCTCTGAAGAACTCTGGGGCCACTGGGGTTCTGGTTTAGATGCAGAGACAGTGATAGTTTGTGTCCAGCACCATTTCTTTAGCGATATATGAGAAGAGATGAGCGTATCTGAACAGGAGACAGTATGGAATAAACAGAAGGGGATCTACGCTGGCGGATGTGGCACCAGAAAATGTGCGGATGTCTGCACAGTTTTGCAAGTCCTAGCGATCTTGAGGAGCTCCAGATGCCTGCGTCATCGGAGGCAAGTTGAATATTATGGGCAAAGGATTAAAGCTGGAGAGGTGGGCAGACTAGTGTGGGTTTGAAGTCAGTGGAGACCCAACTTGGGAAATTTTTACGAGAAGGAAGCAGGTCCTATTTACTTTTTAAGAATCTTATTTATAATGTGAAGACGATGTAACCCCTGAGTCTGGGTGGTGGAGGCAGGAGAAGAACAAGTCAATAGCAGGCCGATCCATGAGGAGTCTGCTCTTCAGTCCAGGGGGAAATGGAGCTGAATGAGACCAATGGGAACTGAGGGGGAAGTCTTGGAGGAGACAGTCCAGGCAGAGGTGGAATCTATAAAACTTTGGACATTTGAGCAGGGCAATAAAGTAAACAAGCATCTTAATGCTCCATTTTCTTAAGGATAGTGATTTTTTAAATCAGTTTTGAAAAACAAACTTTTGAATTTAGTAACTTTCTCCCTACTGGCTAACTCACGTTGCACCGCCAGATAGCACCGTGCAGGTTGCTGGGGCACAACTGTCATCAAATGTTCACTCTGGGTGCTACTTTGTCAGCTGGCCAGTCAGGAGGTACCCATTGGTGGTGCGACCGTGGCAAGCCAGCAATAGGGTAACCAACTGTTTTCTATTTTGAATTTGAGGCCCACTCCACAGGGAAAAATCCATATCTGGTACAGTAGTCTGGTCAATGGCTTATAGCTAGAGAGTAGACCCTAATGGGGAAACTCCTGATATTTTTTTGTTAAATATGTCAGTTAGAAGAGACACATGGTCACACTCACCCTCAGTAACCTTAGGAATTTCCTTAATCATCCAGAGATTTCCACTCAAGCCAAACTGGGATTTGTGGCTTTAGCACAGAAAGCATTTCATGCCTGCCCAGCATGAAGCAGAGTTGGCAATGTTTTTTTGTTTTTTTTTAAAGATACTTCAATATAGGTTTAAAAACAAGGGTTCAGAGACAGAGATGCAGGCCAAAGAACATAAGACACAACCACGAGTACAAGTATGTCTCAAAGAAGAATGTCAGAGAGGCATTCATGCCCAACTGAAAATATAGGTGTCCTCAAGCGGGGTTTGCAACCAATCACCTTAACTTTAGCTGCAGATACCAGTATGGTTGCCTTTAAGTCTCATCTCAACAGGTTTTTAAGAACCCTTTTCTCCTTTCTCTTTTGATAGTGAAATTATAATATGGTGGCTATGAAGATATCTCGACAAGGGCTTTAATACATATTCTTTTCCTATAAATGAGACTCTAAGAGAATTGCAGGTTTATATCCAGGAAGGTAGACCCGCTTTAAACAGCCGTTGATTGTTCTGGAATTCTTCTTTGCTGGCTGGAGACTTCAACTAGATTTCTAGGTCAGGGGTTCCTTTCCTCTTCTCATGTCCCATCAGATTTCCCTGTCTTCCTGCGCTGCCACAAATGCACACAGCTATCCCCACCAGCTTGCCCTCCAGACAGCTGAAGTTATTCAAGTAGCTTAGCGCTAGTATCGGCTTTGTTCGGAGAAGCCCCTGTCTGCATTGGACAGCAGTAACTACAGAGAGAACCGATCGAAGCACCAAGAACAGGAACTGTTGACTGCTCAGCCATAAATGGGGCTGCTATATGATCCCCCTCCAAGGTTCAGGGAGCATCGCAGAAGACAGGGGCAAAAGCATGTAAGTCATAGGAAGGAGTGGGGTGAGGTGAAACCCTGTCTTCAGGATGTGACATCACCGTGCACTCTTGATGCCAAAGCAGTTGTGATGACCAGCACATAACCTGTGATTAAAGCGGACGGTCCGAGTACGGAAGAGAAGGTGTCTCACGCTTGAGTCATTCAACAGTGGAGACACTGTTACTCAGGTTAGATGATAAAGTTGGACCATGAACTCAGACCCTGTGACTCACAGGTAAACTCTCCCATTCTCATTGGTTCCCAGAAGAGAAACAAAGTATGTGGGCTGGACTGGGAAGCAGCAGCAAGATGGTGGATTTATAAGAGTCTCTACTCCATGTTATATATGTTGGGGTTAGTATGAATGTGCTCCCGGGCCCTGTAGGCTTTCCTGATTTCAAACGCTCCATCATACAAATGGTACATTCAAAAAGAAAAAAAAAAAAACATTTGGGTTAAGCGGGAACTCAAAGGGCTTTACAAAAGTCTTATTATTTGGCTTATAGGTCTCCAAGGCTTCATGTGTTTTTGTTTTTTTGCACTGAGTGATGGAGAATGTAATTAAATGTGAGCGGTAAAATGTCAGGCAGTAATTAACAAAGGGTCTGTGTTAGCTGCCAGGTTCAACTCCTTCAGAGAGGTCCAAGCCAGCAGGGCATGGCTAGTGGGAGTTCTGTGAGGCCCACACTTCCCCAAACTCACCATCTCAGCCACAGACAGCACATCCATTCTTGCGGGAGGCTAGTCAGCGGGAGTGCCTGCCTGGGGCTGGGTCCCTGGCTTGACCCAGATTCCAGACATGGTCCCTGCTTCAGGTACTCAGAATCACCAGGCTGCACAGGCCTTCACTGGGGCTCAGCAGGGTTTTCCAGAACATCACTAAGACTTTACCAGGGTGCAAGATGGCCTGACCAAGACCTCACCAGAGCTTGCCAAAAACTTGTGGCTCAGTAGGACTCATCAGAACCTCTCTCTGCAGCTTTCCAGCCTCCACCCCTTCTACTCCCTCAGCACCAGGCTCTACCTCTGTACACTGTTCCCCACTCCCTAAGCACCTGCCTTACTTCCTCCAGTCCCTCTATTGTGGGTTTCAGGACCTAAGGACATCCCCTCACTCTCTCCTTGCCCAGATTCCAGTGGCTTCTCCAGAGCCAGCTTAGCATTCGCCTCCACAATACTTCTTCCTGATTCCCCATCTAGGAAAGCCCCTTTGCCCCATCTCTTTGTCTCGGGGAGATTTCTTCTCTTTTCCTCTGTGTTTATCACAGTGTGCAAACACATTTCCCCCATTGTGTTCATTCTCCTATGCCCTGCTCCTCTGGTCTGTGGCTTCTTTGGGATGAGAACCTAATCTCATCCTCCTCTGGGTCCCCAGCACCAATGTGTTGTTGCAGTGAGTAAGGAAGCCTGTGCTGGGTAGCCCCAGTGTGTGCATGGTGACAATGCAGAGGAAGCAAGGACCCTCAACTGAACGTCTAGGGTATAACTGAAGCACGCAGGGGCCACTTGGGCCGCAGATCTAGTGAAAGTCTCTGACAGCTAGTGAAGTAGTACACTGCTGTGTTGCTCAACAAGGAAGACACAGGTCATATTCATAGGTACAAAGCTTGTCAGATCTCAGCAGAGGGAATCACTATCATGTCAAGCACCATACGGGTTAGCAGAACCCCAGGTGTCTCATCTTGGGAGTTTTTATTGATACCTAATCTCCGCAGGTGTTCTGTTGATAGCACATGCAGATCGTGAGCAATCAAACATCTTTTACATAAAACCAACACCTGCAGACAATACAAAATACCTAGACCTAGCTATCCCTTCACCTAACAAGACACAAAACAACAATTTTAAACATAACTAAAAATAAAGTTCTAGCCGGGTGGTGATGGCACATGCCTTTAATCCCAGCACTCGGAAGGCAGAGGCAAGTGAATCTCTGTAAGTTTGAGGTCAGTCTGGTCTCCAGAGTGAGCTCCAGGATAGTCAGAGTTACAACAGAGAAACCCTGACTCAAAATAAATAAATAAATAAATAAATAAATAAATAAATAAATAAATAATAAACTTCTACGACTCACCAGCAAAACTATTTACAAAAGGAACAATTATGATGCCTGCTAGGATGCCAGGATTAAATGAAACCAAACATCTATCAAGCTTTTCACAATGTCTTTGGACAACAGAAAAACAATGTCCAATTATCTGGAATTCACTCACAATCTTCTGAGCTCCTCCAAATGGCTTGGGTCACTTCTCTGGCTCTGCCCTCCGCAGCACACACAGCTTGTCCTCCAGGCTCCGGCTGGCTCCCCTCCACCACAATTGCTGTTCTTGGTGGTCGTCCCATGGTTCTGGCATCTTTAAAACTGCTGGGGTCCCTTGCTACAACTGGGTTGCACTTCCATCCACAGCTACTCCTGGGCTCTCTTCATGGTGCCAAGCCTCAACTTCCCTGCAAGACCCCTTTAATCTGGGCCTTCAACTGCCACTGAGGCTGTACCTTCACCAATAAACTCTCTTAGCCAAGCCTCAGCTGCTCAGCTGCTCTCCATGACCTCTTCATGCCTTTAAAATCAGCACCACCTGGGTGACTCTTACAGTACCAAGTTTAGCTGCCAGCATGAGATACAACCTCAGCTAGTTCTAGAAGACAGCCTCTGTATGCTGACTCCAAGGAAACACTTTCTAGATTTTAAGATAAAGTCTGGTTTGCAGGAAAAATAATGTGTCAGTTTATATCAGTGGCTTCTTGGATCCAAGCTGCAGCTTCCACAGCAAGGGGTCCTGAGCTGGTGGGAAGAACCTCCCGTCCCCTCCACCACCCCAATGGGGAAACAGACAACCTTCTTCATAGATCCCAAACACCAAGACTCTGAGTTTCACACATCCAAAGCAGCTATCAGAAAATTCAGTTTGTTGAACAGTATACTCTTGGGCTTCCTTTTCCCCCACCTTGGCTGCTGCCAGAGGCAGGAGTAGCCATGCCATTTCTTTGTGCTGGGGTTGGATCCATGACCGGGAAATGGTTGAAACCTTGCTTTTTCTCTGCTACCAGCTGGATTATTTATTTTTAACTATGAAAATTCCTTTTCTTTCTCTAAATGCAGCTAATAGAGGAACAGGACTGCGGCTATAGCCAGGCTGTTTGAAGCTCTTTGGAACTGATCTGTTGGAAGAAGATAGAAGAGATGGGAGCCACAAACTAGAGAAGTCTAGGATGCTCACACACAGCGTGGGAGCCGTTCCGATGAGAGTTCAGAAGAGCGGAGTGCAGACGGAAATGGAGATGGCAGAGACTGTACTCGTGATGTTCAGAAGGGGTGAGCTCTGTCGGGAACTGGACTGGAAACCATCCTGTGTTATATTGTTGGTCAAGAACCAGTCTGTGTCCTGAAAATCGAGAGTGAGGCTGCGTTCAAAAGTAATGAGCGAAGTGATTTGACAAAGGAAAGTTCAAGATGGCATAGTAGTCGGTGTGCGGTACGGCTACTGCTCACGGCTGTTAGCCACAATTATGGTGAGAAAATGAAGCAGAGAGACGTTAAAAACACCCAGGCTGGTGAAGAAAGGAGTAAGAAGTTGGTTGAAGTTGTGGGCAGGGTAAACAAGGTTAATCTGAATGAATTGACTGCGATTGTCAAAAAGATCCCTACAACAAACAAGAAACCTTTCCATATTCTGCCCTTGGACAATAGGAACATGCGGAGGCATAAGCTCCACCCACCCAGAGCGGCAGCCTAATGATGTAAACTCTCCAACTTTCATCTGAAAGGAAAATGGCTGAACAAAAGAGCATCTTCAAGTCTTCTTCCCCAAGCAAGGGAACTGCGCTCCAGTTTCAGCAAGACGGTGACCCAGAGGACTCTGCAGCCAGGAAAGGAGTTGTCTGTCACGTCTTGGAACCATGAAACTGTGTGACAGTACATATAGCCAGCAGCAGACTGCAGAGGGACATCCCTGCATCCCAGAGTGGGACAGCCCAAGTACCGCTCTGCTCGGCCCCTCTCTGCAGTAAACACCCGCTGACACTCAGCCTTCACTCCCTTCTGTTTTATTATGGCATAATTCACCTGGGATGGCTTTTGAATAATGTTTACTTCAAGCGCTTCCTGCATCTGGAGAGTATCACGGGGGGAGTTTCAGACACGAAATCCATCAAGCTGAAAAGCTGCTGCATCCTCTCACCCCATCCTTCCTGCAAGCAGTGGCATCCCGCCCTGAGTCGCTGTCCCTCCCCTCAGCCAGGCGAGATCTTCCCCAGTCTGCTCTTACGCTGAGCTCCAGAAGGGATGAAACTGCCGACTATGGACCACGGAGACCTCAGGTGCCTCATCTGTCAAATGGCGGTAACCATGGCACCTGCCACGGCACTACATAAATGTAGTAAAGAAAGAGGAGTTGGCACATGCAGGACACTCATACTGGCAGGTGCTAAGTCTGCCAATTTATGCATGAGTTGCTATTGTCACAAACATAAAATATGCCTCAAGAGCCTTCCAGGTGTCAAGCTGGAGCTTGGTGCCGTTTACATTCTCTACCTACCCTGCATGAATACCCACGGGGCTCACTAGAGCTGGGGCTCAGGAAAAGAGGCAGAATAGGGGTAGGTATGAGGTATCCTGATCTCCCACTTCTGTGGACAATGCTTCCCATGAGACAGAGGAAGGAGAAGTCACACACCCTGGCTCTCGGGCTATGCTGGTTTTTCAGGGTCCCTTTTACAGTGGGGAAAACAGAAGGTCTCAAGGTCTATTATGTGCCTGGACCAGCATAGCAGTATACTACAATCTTTTACCCTCAATTTACAGAAAGAAAGGAAGGAGAGAAAGAAATCTTCACTGCTTTTGCAAGTGGCCTTCATATAGAATGAGAGAAAGACAGAAATCTTTGCAGCCTCTTGTAGGCTGTCCTAAGCTTGAAGAAGACTAGCTGACAGTCAGACTAGCATCTCAGCTCATGGTCTATAAACTCAATCTCTCCAACCTTTGTTCTTTTAGGAGTTATCACACTAATGGCAGAAAACCAACCAACGAACCACCAACCAATGTCCACACTGACTCTCAGGGCTTCAGACCTTATATACCCTAAACGAACAGGTCTCGTAAACCCATGTGGCACACAATCCCCAAAGCAAGCTACAGGTACCAGAAAGACTGCACCCCACCAAAGTATAGCCACCTGCATCAAGCATTCCAAATCCAACTCGTAAACAACCATGCCACAGCTGGGGTGAACATACAAACCTAATCCAAATGCCATTTCGCATTTTTAAAGAAACCAAAATAACAAAACTTCTTCCAAGTGTTGCTCTACAGACCGCATGTACCAAATGTGGAGCTGAGTAGACTCCAGGCCTCAACCTAGTGCTAGAGGCACTTACTAACATTCATCACCCATCATCCACCATCAACTAGTGTGGAAGTTTATTTTTAATTGTGTTTAAAATATTGTTTTGAGATTGTTGAATGAGGAGCTGCCTAGATCTTGGCATTTTGTATTGTCTACAGGTGTTGGATTTAAGTGGGTGGGGTGGGGGATGTTTGATTGCTCATGATCTGCACGTGCTATCAGTAGAAACCTGAGGAGTTCTGTATCAATACAAACACCTGAGGTCAGATGCTCAGGGCTCCACTATCTGGTATGGTGCTGGCCAGTACGGTGGTTCCCTCTGCTGAGGTCTGACAGAGTTTGCACCTATAAAATGCCTCCTCATCTTCTTTGTGAACCTACAGAAGCCTTACTACTACAATTCACCATCCACGATCCACCATCCATCGTCCATCCTTATTCTTAGTTTTCTTTTGTCTTTTTGTTGAAGTCAAGAGACTACTGTCCTGCTGAGGCCTTGTCTGCCTCTGTCCACAAACCTCATGTTCCTCAAATCCCCCTGACAAGAAGTGAAATGTCATGGACTCGTGAGCTTGGTAAAAGATGTAATATATATATCTATATATATATATATATATATATATAGATATATATATATATGCATATCTCAAATTTGACAACAGAATCAACTCTATGAGACACAATAGGTTATCTTTGGAGCTATGGCAATTCATAGAAGAATTGCTATAGGACTGTGTCCTCTCTTTTCTTTTTAATCTTCTAAAGATTGTTTTATTTTATATGTATGAGTGTTATGCCTGTGCTTTCGTGTGCTGTGTGCATGCCTGGTGCCTGTGGAAGCCAGAAAAGGGCGTCAAATCCCCAGACTGAAGTATCAGATGGTGTGAGCTGCCATGTAGGAGCTGGGAATTGAACCCAGGCCTTCTGGAAGAACAGTAAGTGTTCTTAACCACTGAGCCTTCTCTCCAGCCTCCCGTGTCCCCTCCTTCTGTGCCCTATGAGGAAGAAACATCACTGGGGCCAGGATCCCAGAAATGCCCTGGAGTCAGAGTCCATGAGCAGGCAGCTTGCTATCCACATCCACTTGCCTGAAGGAAAGCAGTGTCCTTAGTCAGGAACATGGGTGCAGTTATACAGTGGTCATAGGTTGGTTTTAATTGAGGCGTGAAGGTGCCTTGCTAAAAACACCCAGTTAACAGAGAATTTAAATGCAGTCCTGGATTTGCAACCCAAGCTGTGCCTTGGGAAGAAAGTTGGGAGAGCAAGTAAAGGACCCCTTCCCTTCAAGATCAATCAACAAGCTGTGTTATATAAGCTTAGGACACAGCTTTCTCCTTTCTAGAGGGCCCTGGCTGAGGATGTCGGGGAGGATAGAAAAGGGGGTGGGGAGAAAGGGAGCTGGGCTACCCTGCTGATCCCTAGACCCATGATAGTCTGGCAGACACTGTTTGAACGGAATGTCCTATCTGATTTGCTTCTTCTTGCTCCTTTGCTCACAAGGAGAGTCCAGGAGAGATGGGATGAATGTCGTGGGAGGCAGTTGGGCAGACACCTGGACGCACAGTTCTCACTGCGATGATACTTCAGGAGAGTGTAGCTACAGTCGAAGCGTCAAGGGGGGTTGCATTTCTCTGCCTTTTACCTGACATGCTAAAGGCTCTTCGAGTCAGTCTTAAGTACAGATACTGGGAAGGATGGGCTAAAGAATATCCAAAAGGCGTGCACACAGTGCACATGCACGCATGCAGATACCACACTCAGATACATATAAATATTTTTTTTAAAAGACCTCCATCTTGTGATAACAGCACTCGTCCAAAAGGAAGGGCAGAACCCTCACGACCCAATCCTTTCTGGAAGGTGCCAGCTTTCTGCATTTGCTGCCCTGGAAATTAACTTTCCAACACATGATACTGGAGAGACATATCTAAACCACAGCAGGTTCTGTGAGTATGCAGCTCCAGGCAGGTTCTATACACATGATATATATATATATATATATATATATATATATATATATATATATATATATATATATATATATATATATACAGTTTCTTTAAGGGTTTTTGACAGGTTTCTGGGTGACTCAGGACCCTAATTTGAGGGGCTCTAATTGGATCCTTGACTTATAAAACTAAAATTGTGTCAGTCAAAACATCTTCCAAAACCAAAATTTCAGTGTAAGAAATTCCTATAACATCACAAATATATAGCCCCAACACTCTTTCTGTTGCCAAAACACACTCTTCCTGAGAGTGCCTAACAATGAACGGGAGGTCTGCGGGCCTGGTGGTGGCTCAGATCCATCCCTACTGCTCAGCTTTCCTCTGTGACCTTCAAAGCCTGACCACACTCTGACCGCTCACCTTTTTCCTTCATGTGTGAGCCAGTAATCCCAAGCCGTATACATCTCCTTGACACTACCCACTGCCTCCCGTCTCTGAGCCTGTGTAGATGCTGTTCCCTCTGCCGGGAATGCCTACCTCGTTCTTTATGGCGCCCAATACTGATGGTCCCCTTCAGACCACAGCTCCTTCAGGAAGCCCTCCTAGGTCTTTGAAGGCCACAGTTTAACAACAGCAACAATAACAGTAATCCTGCATGCTATGTACTGAGTACTGGCTCATTCTGAATAAGTACACCCCACCCCTCATGTCTTCCATCTCTCTGTCACCTGCTAACTAGTTGTGATCTCCGTAAGGACACCACTGCCTGTTTTAACAGGAGGAAGATGATTTGCCTCCAAAGCCTGGGTAGCCAAGGAGACTGGATGCTATGCGTGCCTATGCAAGAGGCTGCATCAGGGAGGTAGTTTCCTCCAAGCCTTGGGGCATGCACTTTCTCTAAGGGTGATTCCTGCAGCTGTAGCCCAGATATGGTCCTCCCAACACCATCACTTTGGCTTGTGAAATCAAACTCTCATTCACCGCCATTCTCAAAGCTCCTCCGTCAACAGCCTCTTCTTAAACACCTTCCTTTATTCCCATTTCTTTTCTGAATCCCCGAATTGCTCTATTAAATTAAATTGAGGACCAGGCCCAAAGTGAGCCTAAGCAGACAAAGCCATGCAAATGACCTTCACCCTAGTTTATGGGCACACTGGGTAAAGCCTACTGGCAATGTATTTAATTTCAGTATAGTTTTAGTAGTAGTGGTATCTGTGTCAGAGGTCCACTGGAACAGCTGACAAAAGCATGTGACCTTCACAGCAAGTGTCTGGAGGTCAGAGGGCATCCTGCGCGTTCTCTTCTTCTACCCTGGGCTCCAGAGACCCAACTCAGGTCGTCAAGTTTGTGCAGCAACATTTACCCGCTCGGCCATCTTGCCAGCCCACTAAGGCCTCTTTTGTAAAAAACAAATGGAACAAAGGTTAAGCAATCAGAAGCTGCCAACTAATTTATCTAATGGGGGACTTTCCAGCCAGAGAGATCAAACACAACTACTGCATGACTGAAGCCAATCGTGTATTTTCGTTTCTTTCCTTCTGAGTTCACCCTAATAAAGCCTTCCCCTTCTGGTCCCTCAGGGATTTCCTAAACCAGCTTTGGTTGGATGCTTCATAGTTCATGAATCCCTGTTAGCACAAACAAACTCTATAAAATTTATGCGTCTCGGTTTCCATTTTAACATCCCCGTGTTTGTTAGAAACCTTTCAGGAATGTTTTACACATACTGATGCCCAGGTCCCACCCTAGCAGGCTCAATCAGACTGACGCTTTCTGTTAAAGGACCCGGGTGACCTTAACACGCTCACAGGGTGGTGAACTCCATGTCCCATAAGCCTTGCTGAAGTCTTTGGGACTGACCACCCACTCTGAGAAGGGAATTGACTATGTTATCACAAAGAATGGAAAAGAAACGTTTAATTAATGGCGTTGAAATGGCAGTGACCAGAATCTTGACTATTTGGCTTGTTCTTATTGATAGGTCTTGTAATATTTAAAGGAAAATTTTATTGCATGGAAAACGGTCCGACAATTATGCTTTAATATATTCCCATTTACTTATTGTAAGAGGGCCTCAGGAAATTAATATACTTTGGGTGCTGTTCCTCAGGAGTCGTCCATCTTGGTCTTTTGAGACAGGATCTCATTGTTGCCAAAGACTTTCCGATTAAGTCAAGCCGGTTGGCCAGCAAGCCTGCGCAGTCCACCTGTCTCCCTGCCAGCCCTGGGGTATGAGCCTGTGTCCTCGCTCAGGTTCTGCTAGGTGCTGGGGAGGTGCTGGGTCCTCCTGTCTGTGATCTAGGTTACCACTTTACCAACTGGGCTATTTACTGCAAAATCTGCACTGACAGTCCTCACGTCCTTCCTGATTTTGTTCTCAACTCCGTTGACTTCTCAACTCCACGATCTCTCTCGAGGAAGACACTTTTGTTTCATGGGTAGTCTTTTGTTTTGGGTTTTCAGTGTCACTGGTTTCTGCCCCTCCCCAATGCAGGACAATAAAATGAGTGGAGTCCTTACGAATTCAGGAAAACTCGAAACCGTGGAGTAATATTCCAGCCTTTTAGCCTGTTGCAGGCTTAGATTTCGCTCTCTTGTTCCCGAGCTGGGAACATAATTCCTGTCGCAAGCTCTTCCTCGAAGGTGCAGGGCGTGGCCCCTGAAGTGTGGGCTTAGCTCTGTCTGACCTACTTTCCTATCGATATCTAGTCAATTCCATTATGTTGAGAGAACATATCCTGTATGACTTAACGCTTTGTTTTGTTTTGCTTTGTTTTACATTATTTGTGTGTGTGTGTGTGTGTGTGTGTGTGTGTGTGTGTGTGTCTGACCACAGAATCTGTGAGTCAAAGGACAACTTGGGAAACTTTGTTTCTCCTACCATGTGTGTCCCAGAGATCAAACTGAGGCCATCAGACTTGGAATTTACCAAGCACATTTACCCACTAAGCTGTCTCTTTACCCTAATACTTAGTTAGCATGACTAAATTTTTTTTTAAATTTGTTGAGAGCATTTTATGCCCACAGAATGATCTATCTTAGTGAATTCTCCATACTTGGGAGGGAGTGTATTCTGTTACTGTTAATGGAGCAATCCACGCCTGATCTAATCATGTCGATTAGACATTTCTGGCTGACCGTATTCAGAGCCTCAGTATCCTGATGACTTTCTGCCTATTGTTCAGTTGCCGGGATAGACATTGCAGGCCTCAGTTATAACGATGGGTGTGTATTTCTCCTTTCCCCTCTACCAGTGTCTGCTACATGTGTAGAGGCTTAGTAGCTGCTTGGTGCACATAGATACAGAATTGTCCCGTCCTCTTAGGATGATGCAGTGTGCCTATGGTCTCTAGTCATTTTCTTTATCCTGAAAGTAACTGACCGGTTAGTGATTAATCTGTCCTGCTTTTTCCTTAGTAATATTTGCAGAACATATTGCCTTTTCTCCTCCCTTTTCTTTCAGCCTGAGTCACTGGCTGTGAAATGGGTTTCTGATAAGCAGCCCACAGTTACAGCGCGTTTTTAACCCCCCCCCCATCTCTGTTTTGTAATCGTCATATTGAGATTGCTTTCTCTTTTCTCCTCTCCTGAGAGTTGACTCAAACATTTTTGATTGCAGTCTGATTTACCCCTGTCAAGTTCATCCTGTTTGTGATTTTCTTGTGGCTGCTTGGGGTGTTGCAACACATTTATGTGTCTTCAGTGTTTTGCGGCTTTAATTTCTGACATTATTTTCCAAACTTTGACTACATCGTCTTGACTGTTTGGTGGTGGTGTTGCTTTTATTTCAATTACTAGATATGATTTATGATAGTGTTCTCTCTCCCTGTTGCTTTGAATTCTGTGTGCTTCCTGTTTGAAAGATTTCTTCAGCAAACCTCTAATCTCAGGCCTGCTGCTGAAAACTTCTTTTCGACTTTTCTCCGGCCGTGACTATCTTTATTGCCCCTTTATTCTTGATGCTTCTCTGGATGTGGAAATCACAGCTGAGAAATTCTTTTCCTCCAGTGCTCGAGAGTGCGTTGTTGCTTCCTCCTGGGTCTCAGGTTCCAGAGAATCTCTCCGTTACGCAAAATGATGGCTCCCTGTAGGCCATGATTCTCTCTGGCTGTTTCCAAGAATTTCTCCCTTTCATTTTCTGAATTTTAATTATGATGTGTCTTGGCACGGGTTTCTTTGAATTCATCATATCTTGAGTTTACTAAACTTCTCAAATCTGTGCAAAGTCTGGAAACTTGCAGCCACTGTTTCTTCAAATACTCTTTCAATCTACTTCTTGTTCTTCTCTCTTTCTGGGATATCTAAGATAGGGACATTGTCCCTCGGGTTTCTGAAGCTCTGCTTGCTCCGTTTACCTCTGTCATTCCTCCTGACGGGGAAGAACAGGAGGACCTGATCCGTACGTGCCAGACATACTGTAACATTGGGAGCAAACACAAGAAAGATCACCAACAGGATGAACTTGGCAGAGGGAAATCAGACTACAGTCATAAATGTTCAAGTACACTGTCGAGAGACGGAAAAAGAAAACAGCCTCAATATGACGATTAGAAAATGCCACGACTGTGGGCTGTTTATCAGAAACTCACTCCGCATTCAATGACTCAGGCTGAAAGAAAAGGAAAGGGAGAAGACAATATGTTCTGCAAATATTAATAAGGAAATCAGGATGGACTAATCAATAACAGGTCAGTTACTTTCAGGGTAAAGAGAATGACTTGAGACAACAGGCGCATTGCGTCATCATCAGCGGACAATCCAGGAGGGCACGTGCCTGGGCCAGAGTCTCCAGTTTCCATCCTCTTGCTAAATGTCAGCTGTGTTTCCTTGGATTAAGAGAACTTGAATGGAGTCAAGAAGACAGCACCCAGCTCACAAGCAGCCTCCCTTGCTGACAGAAGAAGCGTTTACAGGAGCTGCGGGCTAGCTAGTGGAAGAGGAAAGAGAAGGCAGAAGGAAAGGAGCCTGTACTGGAATGGAATCCCACTACAGAGAGGGAGATACACAGTTAGCTTTGAGGTGTTTGAAGTTACATTACCTAACAGGTACAGACAACCAGAGGCACAGAAGCGCTGGTTTGGAGACCTTAAAATGACCTTCAGACACTTCCCCATGACACTGTCTAACGTTTGTTAAGCTATGCACTGACCTCTTCTGACCAGGAACTGGAGTAGGGTTTAGTGTTGATGTGTAATTTACAGAGTTCACCACTTTGCCTTCCTTTTTCCTTTGACTTGAATCTCTTTTCTGTATAAATGAATCGCTTTCTATGACCTGGTATTAATAGTGTTTATAAACCAAATAGTGCGAGACTGACACGTGACATGTTCCAGGAGGCCGGAGAATACATGTCTGTGTAATCCATGCTTTTGGAACTAGAGCCCAGGCCCTTTATGCACAGGTACTACTAAAATAATTAAAGCTCATGGTCACAGCTCATTTTCCAAACACGCTTGCATCTGCTCAGTTCTCGCGGTGTACTTTGGAATGTCCTCTGGCTCTTTTTGATGGAAAAAGTTTCTCAGCAGAGTGTGAACACACTGTAACATCTCATGTATCAGAGGGCCATCCCTTCTGTAAGCCTTCACCCTATAAGCAATGTGAGGAAATTGAAGATAATTACTTGTGGTACAAAAAGTTCCTTGAACTAACACACAAATGAATTAAAGTTTACATGGAATTCTCGGTTAATTACGAAAGCTTTAAGAGAAAGGGAAGCCAACGGCAACACACAGAATCTATTTTCTAACAAAAGTTTAAACATTTTATCTTTGATGTCTCTTCTTAATGTTAGCTAAAATATAACTTCATTGCCTTAAATCTTTGATAGAAAAGATGGACTCAGATACGGGCACCGGTTGAGATATGTTTTTATTCATCGTGGGGGTTTTAAGGAGAAAGCATGGACCATGTGTCTGAGAGACAAATGGCCAGTTTAAAGTCGTGGTGGCTTTTGGCAAAAGCACGTGTGCTTGTTGCCAAATGAATATGTTGCTGAAATGGGCCAAGCTGGATTGGCGAAGCTCATGGAAGAACAATGCAGTCATTAGTGCTGAGCACAAACGTTGCAGCTTCGTGTTCTGTGAGAATACCCTAAGATCGGCTTCGCTCTCCCTTGACTGTTCTGTGTAGCTCACTGACTCGCCTGGCCTATGAAATGTGCAAAGCCCCTGGAGCTAACAAAGAGCCTTTGCCCCTCCCGCTGTCTCAGCAATTCTAGAGCACCGGGTCTACCTTATGAGTTACTTGAGTCGTCCTCAGATACGAACAGAGTGGAGCAGAAAAACTACTTGGGGGGGGGGGGTTGGCTCGAGCAATGGGCCAGTGGTTAAGAGCACTGGTCGCTCTTGTAGAGGACCTAGGCTTGATCCCTGACACCCACACGGCAGCTCACAACTGTCTGTAACTCCAGTTTCAGGAGATCCAAAGCCCTCTTCTGACTACCACAGGAACCAGACTCACATGTGGTGCACAGAAATACATGTAGGCAAATCACTCATACACATAAAAATTTATTTAAACAATTTCTAAGAATGATTTATATATTTGTGGTATGAGTTTTCTCTAAAAATTCCTTGAAAGAAAGCATAAATTAAACCTGGGATGTAGCTCGGTGTGCACAGTGCCCGCCTACCATGCGTGAAGCCCTGGGATCACTCCCCAGCACCACACACAAAAAAAAACAGCCATGGTGGTGTGTGCCTGTAACAGCAGCGCTAAGGGGAATCAGAAGTTCATTACCCTTGGCTACACAGTGAGTTTGAGCCAGGCAGGAATATATGAGACCCTGTCTCAAAATCAAAGCAAGATTAAGTGGAACCCATTGCTGAAAATACAAACTAAGTTACAAAATAAGTTAAAAATACACAACCACTTTGGAATTTCATCTTGAAGTTTCTTCTAATATTAACTTAAAAGAACCCAGTATTTTACTACTAGAAAAAACTACACGCACATGTTTACCATGGGCAGGAGAGAGGGACAGCAGTTAAGAACTCCTGCTGCTCTTACAGAGGGCCTGGATTCAGTTCCTGACCCTCCCATGGCAGTTCACAACCATTTGTAAATCCAGTTCCATGGATCTGATGGTCTCTTCTGACCTCTGTGCGGTACTAGACACACACATGGCATACATACATACGTGCAGGAAGACACTTACACACACAAAATAAAACAAAATAACAAATCTTTTAAAAAGAAAATGCCTGTAGTACTTTTTAAATTTTATTTAAAAAATTGTAAAGTGGGAAACAACCCAAATTTGCAACAGGAGAATGGGTAAACTGTCCTACATTCAATCAAGGAACAGCACCAGTGCACACAACGTGAATGAATTGTACAGACATCCTGCTAAAACAATGATGCCAGGGATAAAAGAATATATACTGTATGATGTCATTTGTCTGACACTCAAGGACAAAACTAATCCATGGTGATTGTGTGGTTTGCTTTTTTTCTTGTTGTGTCACAAAGTATGTCCAAAGTTATCAGCATCAATTAGCAGCCACATATTACATCACAGTTTATGTGAGGCAGGGGTCCAGAGACTGCTCGGCCAAATGCCTTTGGTTCAGCATCTCCCACAAGGCTCCTTCAAGGTGTTGACAGAGTCAATCATCTCAAAACATGAGTGGGGAACATCTGCTCCCACGTTCACTCCTGTGGCTGCAGCAAGTCTCGAGGCTGCTGTCTGTTGGCTGGAGACAGTGCCTGTCTGGATGAGCCTCCTCATACTAGGGTCTGCTAGAGCAGTTGGCTTCCTCCAGAGCTGGAGATGCAGGAGACAGTACAAAAAACTGTCATCGTAACCAACCTCAGAAGAGACAGAAAGTTCCTTGGCACGGCCCTCCTCTAGTACAGGGTACGGGGTGTCACACAGTCTTCAATACCATGGCAAAGATCAACAGGGCTCTCTTAGAGACTGACCCCAGTAGTAGAAATCACAACAGCAATCCTGAGCTTTAGTTGTTGCTTGCTTCTTCAGTTTGTACATGCAACATATATACATATACATGTGTGTGTGTGTATATAATATGACATATGCATATATATATACACTATAGTAATTGTCCCTCTATTTTGAAATTTATTTCAAGAAGAAGAATCTGTCCTTTCAGATACCATGAACGTGAATTCTGACCCTTCTGCAGCAGACTCAATAGAGATAACCACAGAAAAACATGCCCATTTATCATGTTGTACTCCGAGTACACAGACTCCATCAAGGCAAAGCAACACAAGTACTGCATTTTTGTAAGGCTGTATTTACTCTCCTCTGGGAAAGATGTTCGAGATGTCTGGCCAAACCTCTAAGACTTGGTTGAAGATCTGAGAACAACTCACCACAACTCCTTCACTTCAAATTCCCCTCAAGTTCCCCCAAAGTGAGAAGGAGATGAAGCCCTGGACCTCAGAGGCCCTCAGGAAAATGAAAATGGGCTAGAATCAGGGGCCAAGGACCGTCCACTAATAGCCAATCCTCTGCCTCAGAAGTCTGCGCTCCTAACAGGTCAACAGAGTTTTAGACGGCAAACGGCCGCTTACAGAAGGTGTCAGATAAGTCCTGTAAGTGAATCTGAAGCAGGCAGCTTAGCATTCTCACAAAATATACTGAAGTTGAAAAGTTAAGAAGGTTTGGCCACATTCGTTTGAAGGTTTCCTGGTCTAAGACTTCAGGAAAGAAGTTTCCACCTACTTTCAAAGCCCAAATAGTTGCATATTGCTGTCCTTCTAGAAGTGGACCGACTAGAAACGAACTCGTCTGCTGTTCCTCCTTCCGCTGCTCTCGGAAAGGGACAATGGATTCATTATTGTGGATTTTCATTTTGCTTTGAGAGCTACCTGCACTCAAGGCACCATATTAAGCTTGGGAAGTGTGTTCCAACCAGGTCAAACCGGACCAGCATAGCCAAATGAGTAATTGAATTATCTTACCAAGACTGATGACTACACCGGAGCTGGGTCTCACGGCAGTGCTGAGATATTTTCTTTGATTCTGGGCAGGAGTTAGTTCAAACACTGATCTCCAGTAGACCAGTGGCTCTGGGAAATCCCAGTTGCCAAGAACAAACACTTCAAGGGTTACTGAGCACCACCCCTCCGTCACCGCCCCCCCGTAAGGCCATCTATCAGGGTGGAAATGTGCAAAGGCTTGTGTGTGTGCTTACTGAGCCTTCAGCCAGGCTCCATCCTCTCCCTCTGCAGCCGTGGAAAAGGCTGACAGTGATGCAAACTCAAAGTGAAGTGTGGTTTTGAAAAATCACAACCAATAACAGTGTAACATGACCCATAGCTGTTTGAAACCCAGAGAGCGCTCTCGGGAGAGTGGTTCCTTTCAGTCTTTGTAGTGGTGGCAGGAACTGCAAGAATCAGCTACACCTCCCTTCTGGGCTCAGCCCAGTCCTCTCTGTCCAGCAGGCAGGGCACAATGTGGAGGGAATAAAGTCCCAAACATCTACTCTTATCACTCCTCTCCCCACAAACATTCACACAAACATGGAAAAATCTGAGGAATCCAGTTTCAGTTGATCCTAGAAATGCCTTCGATGCCAAACTTGAAGGGCCCATTTGATTCCTATTCACATTCTTAAGCAGTTCTGGGTTGCAACACAGTATTGCAGAAAATGCGTAGGCTTTAGACCTTTCTCCAGTGGATTTCCTTGGGCAAGTGGTTTCTCTGCTTCTCAGATTACTGGTCAAGCAAGGCATGGAAGGCAATTGAGAGGGAGGCTTATGATTGGAAGGGGGCCACCAGAAGAACTGCTTCGCACACAGTTATTCGACATCATTTTCCACGTGACTGGTGACCTTGGAATTATGCAACACGGTGCCTTTAACTGCAACTCACAAGTTCAGGGACTGACTAACAGTTCCCAGAAGGCAGAATCCCTGTGCCCTTATATAAGACTTTCTTATGAAATTTAAGCCATGAAGAGTCTCGTGGAATCTAGAAACCACCTTCCAATAACAAGACAGTCTCCAAAAAATGTTTAAAATAGTAATCACAAGGATAAAACGCAAAGCAAGAAGCTAAAAAGCCAAAAATATGAAACAAACAAAAGCATGATACTATGAATGATGATCCACAAATCCCATAAACAGGGCTTCACCTCCAAAGAAAATAAAGTATAGGAACTCATTGGGCTTTCAGTTTTAGATAGGGTCTCACTATATAGCACCAGTTGGCCTGAAGCTCGCTGTACAAACTATGTAGACTGGCTTTGAACTCACAGAGATCTGCCTGCCTCTGTCTCTCCAGTACTGGTATTAAAGGCATACACTACCATGCCTGGCTTAAAATAGGTTATTTTATTATTTTATTTTAGCATGTGTGTGTGTGTGTGTGTGTGTGTGTGTGTAGGTGCACACGTGTGTGCATTTGGATGTAGAGACCAGAGCACAGCCTCAAGTGTTGTTCCTTAGCCACAGCCCCTACTTTTCATTTTTTGAGGCAAGATCTCTCTCTGGCCTTGAATTTGCCAAGTAGGCCAGGCTGACTACCAGCGAGCCCTAAGGTTCTACCGGTCCTGCTACCCCAGAGTTAGGAATAGAAATGCACGCCACCAGACAAGATTTTTAAATGTAGGTTCTAGGGATCGAATCCAAGCCCTACTGCTTGCATGGCTAACACTGTATTTATCAACCAAGCTATCTTCCCAGCCAAATCATTTCAAACAGATTTCCTGAGAGAGGAAGAAATATATACCAATAAATAAGAATTGGAAATTGTGAGTCAAATATCAGTGATAAAGCCATCAATACCCGGGTAGGCTAGGTTAGGAATCTCCAATACACACTCATAGGAGCTCCATAAAAAGGAGACGGGGAGAAAAGAGATGTCTTCTAGATTTTAAGAAGACAAATGTTCAATGGGTAGAATAGGCCTTAGAATGCCAACTTAAGAAATTTCCTTAATGGGAGGTCTGGGAAGGTGGCTTGGTTGGGAAAGTAAGGACCCGGGTGTGTATTCCCAGCACTCACATAAAAGGTCAGGTGCAGTAGCACATGTAGCCCCAACACTAGGGAGGTGGAGACAGTAGATACCCGGAGTTTGCTGACCAGACAATCTAGCCAAACCAATGAGGTCCAGGTTCAGCGAGAGACACTATCTCAAAACACATACAGCGACGAAAAATTGAGGAAGACACCCAGTGTCCACCACTGATCTCCAACCCAGACCCCCAGCCATGCCACGCTGCAATGGTTAGTACTCTCAACCTAACCTAAAAGATATGTTTCCAGTGCATTTCTGAAGATTTTCTAGATTAAGGTTAGCTTTCAAGCATGTTTGTGGGCATTGTATTGTTGCTTAATAGTAACGTGTGGGGAGAGACATATTGCAGGCAGTCATTCATTCCCTAAGCGGTGGATCCTAGACTGTATGAGTGGACAGGGCAAGCTGAGCACAAACATGCATCCACGGTTCTCTGTTCCTGGTGACGGACGCTGTGCGACCAGCTCCCTCAAGCTCCCGCCGCTCTGACTTCTGCTCTGACTCAACCTGGAACTGTGCACTCAAGCCCTTTCTTCCTTAAGCTGCTTTTGAGAAATCAGTGCCATTCATTCGTCGCTCTCTTCTTCTTGACTGCAGTGTGAGCAGCTGTCCCGTGTTCCTGCAGCCATGATGGACTGTACTCCTATCCAGTGTGCACATACCTCATGCTATTAAAGTTACGCAAAAGGTGGGTTTAGAGCACTAGGACCCCCGCTCTTCTCTCCCACCCAGAGCTGTGATTGTGTTATAGGAGAAGCTCAGGTAGAGGCACCAGCTGATCTAGAACCCACATCCATTCACTTAAGGGCATGGCCATCTGATCCATGATCTTGGGTTATCAGAGGTCTCTACTGTTTCCTCATCCCTGTTACTATATCTCCTACAGAGAAGCGAAGGGAGGGAAGGGAAAGGAAGAGAGAGAAGAAAATGAAGTAGCTTGGCAAATCCAGGAGTCTGGCTCTGGTAGGCACTGGTAAACTTTCTCAAATATGTGCCGTGATCTCAAACCCTTAAATAGCCCTCAGTGTTTCAGTAACCTTTTAAATTTTATCTCTGTCTGCTTTGATACTTTTCCTATTCAAGATGCTCGCCACAGATTGCAAAAGAATAAACCCAGATCACTCCACACATCAGATCCCTCTTCCTGGTTTATTCCACTATGCTGTAACTCTTTCTCCCACTCTCATTCTGTGGACCAGCACTCTCATGCCTCAGTTAACTTTGGAGGTCTCATGAGCTCTCTTCTATTTTGTTAAAACTTCCATTTAGAGGAATTACTTCCCCTCCAAGAATGGTTTGCTCCAAGTCCACAAACTCTAAGACTATCTATATTTTAATAGCTTGTGTAAATGCTCTCTTGCTTTCCTTGAAAATCCTCCCTGCCTGGTTGATACTTAGAAGACTATTTTTAGATTTCTTGTGGTTAGGTAATTTTAGTTCCCACTTTCTCTGGTTATTTCCAATTTGATTGTTTGGGGCCTAGACCATAGTGCATAAATTGGGTTTTGTTTGTTTGCTTGCTTGCTTTTTTCTTTTGGCATGCTTCGAAAACTCCTTGGCTGCCTAGAAGATTCCACTGAGCACACTTAATCCCTTGTAATGGCCTTTGCTTAGATATACACAGCCTTCACTCTATGTCGCTGGCAAGGACTGTACTCTCCGTGGGTTTGTTCCACTGAATCAAGCTTCTTACCGAAGGGGGCGGAGCCACCTCGGATAACAAAGAAGGGTGCAAGGCTGGACACAGAAGCCAAGATGCCCATTGCTGAAGCTGGCAATGTGGAGGGGCTCAGCCACACAGCCTGGATCCCTGGTGTGAGAACTGGTTTCTTCTGCTGTAACAGAATTTCTCAGGCTGGTTAATTTATAAGGAATAGAAGTTTGGGCCAGTAAAGTGGCTCAGGGGTTAAAGGTGCTTGCCACCAAGCCTAACAACCTGAGTTCAAGAGCACCCAGGACCCACTTTGTGGGAGGAGAGAGCTGACTACCACAAGTTGTGCTCTGTCTTACACATGTGAGCAATGGCAACACACACACATGCATTCACATACACACACCCATACACACACACATACACACATACACAGACATACACACACACATACACACATGCACACATACACACATACACACACCACACACACACACACACACACACCACACACACACCACACACACACCACACACATACACACACGTCACACACATATACATACACACATATATACACACACACATACACACATACAGACACATACACACATATCACACACATGCACACACACGCACACACACATACACACATACAGACATATACACACATATCACACACACGCACACACACACATACACACACACCAAATAAGTAAATATTTAAAAGTAGAAGTTAATTTGGTTTTGGTTCTGGAGGTTCGAAAGTCTTTGAGCATGGAGCTGGCATTTGGCGAGGCCTTCCTGCTGTATCGGCCCACGGTGGAAAGTAGAAGGGCAAGATGGGGTGGGCGAGCAAGGGAGGGCTGCGCTCTTTTTAATACCACGTCCATTTTAGAGGCAACCAGCTCATTCTGAGATAAGGACAGGCGCTAATTCATTCATGAGGGAAACACCTTTATATCTTGATGCCCTGTTGCTAGGCTCCACCTCCCAATGCTGTTACAATCGAAATGGAGTTCCCAGCACAGCAACTTTGGGAGACACACTGTAACCACAGGATGAATGTTTAGACAACAGCAAAGTTCAAACTGTCAAGGACACAGCTTGCACAGTCTTCCCGGGACTCATTGGAGATAGAGAAGGCCACAGGCATCTAGGCTTTGACTAGGTACACATCTGCTTTGGTTAGGGTTTTCTATTACTGTCATAAAACACCATGACCATAAACAACTTGGGGAGGAAAGGGTTTATTTCCATTTACAACCCTCAGATCACACTGCCTTGCTAAGGGAAGTCAGGGCAGAAATTCAAGGCAGGAACCCGGAAGGAAGAATTGCTACAGAGGCCATGGAGGAGTGTTGCTTACTAGTTTGCTCCTTATGTCTTGCTCAGACTGCTTTTTATATACCCCAGGAACACCTACCCAGGGTGGCACCACCCACAATGGGCTGGGCCCTCCCATATAAATCACTAATTAATATGATGCACCAGGTTCCCCACAGGCCAATCTGGTAGGAGTGTTTTCTCAGCTGAGGGTCTTTCTTCCAAAATGACTACAGCTTGTGTCAGGTTGACGTGAAACTGGCCAGCTCCGCACCCTCTCCTAGTTCTTCACATACTTGACTGTCTGATTATTCAGCTAGTTTCACAGAGGGCTATTAGCCTCCTGTGACTTCCTGTACTATGCTTAAACACTCTCCTGGACCCAATGGAGAGCAGACTGCAAAGTTCTCAGTATTTCCTGAGTCTCACAAACTCCTCAAATGAGGAAATATTGTTCCATTTCTGTTCCCCACACCCGAGTTTAGAAAGGTTTTGGTGGCATGTTGGAAAGAAGGTGTGGTATGCCTTTATCTGCTCTGTTACCTTATATAAACCCCCTAAGCTCCTTAAGGTTCCCATTCACCAGCAAGCAATGAATTCTGCCTCTCCAGATGCTCATGAGCCCCAGATGGAGACAGCCAAAGAAGGGAAGAACGTGGGGAATCCACACACAGGGAACAGAGAGAGTGGTTGTTAACCACTGTCACACTTACCCAAAGTCAGCAGAACTACTGACAGGAAATGCATGCAACTACTTGAAAGTGTGCTCTCACCTGGAAGAACTTGACTTCCAAGGAAGAAGAACGGCCTCGTGTTTAGCTCTTTTGCCTAAATACTTAAGCATGCTGAGAAAGGACCACTTCCGGTGAAAGGAGGCAGTGGAGGGTGGGAAGGGGCTTGCCTGTTTAGCCTTCCTCTGCCCATCCCCTCTCAGCACCCTAGCCTGGGTCAAGGTAAGGGCATTTAGAAAGCTCCACATGAGTTAGTTTGGGTTTCTACTAACTGAATTTCCTATCCTCACAAGCTATAGTAATGTTTATTTAAGAGAGGAGAACTTGTACAGCTGGAGACCTACCTCTGAATCTGCCTAAAGATCTAGGGCTGACTTAACACCTGTCAGGCTTCCAAAAAGCCCAGATACTGTCCATAGCTGCCATCATTTATAAGTTCAACATTACTGATATTTGCATGATGGGAATTCTCTACTGTTGTGAAAGTTTAATTTTAGTTGTGTTTAAAATAATTGTTTTTGTATACTGTTGGAAAAAGGGATGCATTGGCCTTGGCATTTTGTATTGTCTGCAGGGGTTGGATTTCTGTGGGGGAAGTTGATTGCTTATGATCTGCACCTGAGGAGTTCTAAATGAATAAAAACACCTGAGCCCACATGCTCGAGGTTCCACTGTCGAGTATGGTATTGACCATGACTGTGGTTCCCTCTGCTGAAGTCTAGAAAGGATTACACATTTGAGAATGCCTCCTTGTCTTTCTTGGTGAGCCCACACAGCAGTGAACTGCTACAAATGGCGTATCAATTTGGGCACTGACATCACACCAGCTCATCCAATGTGGAGACAAGGAAGAGCAAGAGTCTGGGAAAATACGCTCAGAGAAGCTACCAGAGGATAGAGTATTAATTGAAGGCTCATGAAAAGAGGAGAGAAAGGAAATAAGCCTCTATGAAGAGAAAAGGCTGTGAAATTAATTAATAAATGAGGCAAAAAACCTCTGAGGTGAGAGCCACAGAATGGAGGCCCTTAGAGATAAAGAATTCAGCTGGGAGCAGGAAAAAACAAGGTTCTTACTGCTTTTCCTGATCATGGAGCCGACACTCCTTCCTGCCACTGGTGGTAGCATACTTTTTCATAAAGTGAGTTTTCTGATGGCTGTGTTGTATGTGTATGAAGCTCAAGAGGTTGTGTTTGAGCTCTATGGAAGGGGTTGTACGGAGAGCAATGGGTGTGACTGAGCCCCAGCACGTGGCAGAATCCATGGTCAGCTCATTCTGGCTCTTTTTGTACTGAACCTGCTGGATGGAGCCTGGCAGACTTCCAGAGCTGCCTCTGCATCAGCATCTCCTTAGAAACGTCCAGAACTCAGTCCTGCATCACTACCACAGAACAGTCCGGATAATAATTTACCAAGGTCAACTACTTCTCATCTTTCCAGAAGCTGAGGCATCCAAAAGCAAGGTGCTGGCGTCTGGTGAGAGCTCTCCTGTGTCACGCCCTGACGTAAGGCTGAAGGAAGGACAAGAGCAAAGGGAGAGGCTGACCTGACTCTTGTAACAAAGTCATTCTTGTGATAAGGGACCCGCTCCCGAGGCAACTGCATTAATCCATCCTGGCCTAATCACCCCATTAAAGGTCGCATCCCTCAACACTGTTATACGGGGGAACTACGTTTCTAAAATACAGTCTTTGGGGAACACATCCGAACCACAGCAAACTCTGTAGAAGGGAATACTATTCCATCACACAAAGAAGCCAAGGCCCTGGGTGGTGAGGAATTCTCCACTGAGAGACTTCTCTGTCCTGAAGCTCCACTTACATCTACTGTGTCCAGAGGGAAGCTGCGGGCACCAGATCAGAAGCAGGGAGCACCTGTCTGCAGCGGCACTCCAGCTGCTCCCAGAAGTTCCGGGAGAAGAGTCACACAGAGTCAGATCACGGACCCACATAGTTCAAGCTGCATGGTCTTGACTGCTAAATTAAAATCTTTCACCCCTCTTCCTTTTCAGTAGAACAAAGAAGAAATACATAGGAAGTTTGTATGATGATTTAAGGAGACAAAACACACAAAGTAGATGTGCCCTGAGTAGCGGTCTTCGGCCCCACTGTGGGCACCTGCTCAGGCCTCCATCCCCTCTGAGGGAGCTCTACATCCAGACTTTCCCACCTGATACAAATAATAGTCACATTGCTGTGAGTTTATTTTCAGTGTAGAAGAGAAATGAAATCTCTGGTGAGTTTACGATTTCCTTGTGGCATTAGTCTCTGATTAAGTGTATATAAAGACCACACAATTCTGACCACAAACGGCCTCTGTAAACCAGCTCATATATTGTAAGAAAATGCTTTTAAAATGACAGAGGCATGATTGAAAAACTTGCTAAGAATAACCACACTTCATAAAAAAAAATGTTGAGGACTCACCTCTGCCCAGAAAATGGGCATGGGGGTAGACGGGCAAAACTTAGAGGCCCCTGGGGAGAGGGGGGTCATTTTCTAGGGAAGTAGAACCTTAGGATCCCCATTAGGACAAAGAGCCCATTGGCAGCCAGCAATTGGGGAGAGGAGGCTCACAGAAACAGGAAGCTGAGGTGGGTGGCCTGGGACAGTCACGCGAGAGGCCAAAGACCCTGCAGGAAGCTAGTAACAGGAAGTGTCAGTGGCTTTGCAGAGATCCTGTTGAGGTGCTGGGAATCGTGGATGCAGGAGAAGGGCACATTTGGGAAAAATTATCTTTATAATGCCGATTTCAAGAGCCAGGGCAGTATGGGTCTGGAGGGAGGAGGGGAGCTCCAGCCCGGGATCCATGTTTCATGCTAGGTGAGGGGAGCCGTGTGTTCAGTCTGTGTCACTGAGCACTCACATCACACAGCAAGCCATGTTACCAATGGATACTGTTTCCTGTTCCTATAACCAAAGACAGGTGACAAAATAATTTATTTTAAAAATATTTCTTGCTGCATCCAAACATAGTAGAGGACATCACATGGTGAGAGAGAGAAGCTTGGATCTCTTCCTCTGTTAGTAAAGCCATTAGTGCCATTATAGTGACCCATACCTTATCTAAGCCCCAATACCTTTTATGCAAAAGGCTCTACTTTCAAACACCATTGACATATGAATCTGGGGTCTAAGTTTTCAACACTTGGACTTTTGGGGGGATGTTGTAGAAGTTTATTTTTACTTCTTTGTAAAATAATTGATTATGTACTATTGGGTGAGGGGCTCCCTAGGTCTTGGCATTTTGTATTGTTGTCAGGTGTTGGATTTATGTGGGGGATATGTGATTGCTCATGATCTGCATGTGTTACCCACAGAATACCTGAGGAGTTCTGGATCAATAAAAACACCTGAGCTCAGACTCTGACGGTTCCACTGTCCAATACGGAATGGGCTGGGATAGTGGTTCCTCTGCTGAGGTCTAGTAGAGTTTGCACATATGAAAATGCTTCCTTGGCTCCTTGATGAGCCACCACAGCAGCCTAACAACTACAAATGGTTCCAATGTGGGGCACAGACAGGGAAGAAGAAAAGGAAATTCCAGACCGCACAGAATCCATTTTCTTTTGTTTTCTCCAAACTTGTCAGGATACTGGTGAGGTGAGGCTGTCCTGACAAGACACAGCTGCTTTGGTGATGAGAACTCCACCCCATGAGGGAATCCTTCTTGAAACTTACCAGTTGTTTTTCCTGCAAACCGGACTCTATCTTAAAACCTGGAAAGTGTTTCCTTAGGATCTGCACACAGAAGCCATCTTCCAGAACTGGCAGAGGTTATATCTCCTGCTGGTAGCCAAACTTGCTATGGTAAGAGTCATCCAGGTGGTGCTGGTTTTGAAAGCATGAAGGGGTCATGAAGAGCAACTGAGACTTGGCAGTATGAGAGGCCAGGAGAGACCATTGGTGAAGGTGCAGCCTCAGTAATAGTTGAAGGCCCAGACTGAAGGAGTCATGTAGAGAAGTTGAGGCTTGGCACCATGAAGAAAGCCCAGGAGAGGCTATTGGTGAAAGTGCAGCCCAGTTGCAGCAGAAGACTCCAGCATTCTGAAGATGCCAGTACCATCGATGCCCACCAAGAACAGCAAGAGAAGTGGAGTGAAACCAGCCAGAACCTTGAGGACAAGTTGTGTGTGCTGCAGAGGTCGAGCCAAGGAAGTGACCCAAGCCCTTTGGAGGAGCCCAAAAGAGCACAAGTGAATTCCATATAATTGGACATTGACAATGTTTTTCTGCTGTCTGAAGACATTGTGAAAAGCTTGACAGAGTTTGGTTTCATTTTGTCCCATGCATTAGCAACCCTCATGATTGTTCCTCTTGTAAATGGTTTTGCTGATGTAGTGTTAAATTGTGTTGCAGAGATAAAGCAATTTTTTGTCTCATTCAGCAAAGGAGAAATGTTGTAGAAGTTTATTTTGAGTTATGTATAAAATAATCATTTTGTGCCCTATTGAGTGAGGGTCTGCCTAGGTCTTGGTGTTTTGTGTTGTCTGCAGGTGTTGGATTTATGTGGGGGATGTTTGATTGCTTATGATCTGCACGTGCTATCAGTAGAACACCTGAGGAGTTCTGAATCAATAAAAACGCTCAGAGGCTCGGGCTTCCACTGTCCAGTATGGCGCTGGTCATGGCGGTGGTTCCCTCTGCTGAGGTCTGGAGGGATTTGCACCTATGTTATACCTCTGTGTCTTTCTTGGTGGCCACCACAGGAATGTACATCTACATGGAGAAACATTCAAATTATTGCAGAGAACTTACACTCTTTTTCTGGAAGCATGTTTAAGTGAGATATAAGTGTTATGATTTCCAAGCAATTGAGAATGTAATTCCCTCCTGAGGCATGTGTAACCTTTTATCCATCAGTTCAGCAACTTTGCTGTATTACATCATCTCCCCATCCAAATGAGATCAGCCACTTCTTCTTCTGAGATCAGCAGCTAGTGAGGAGGGAGCAAATCAGTGGGGTAGAAGGGATCACCAGAAGTCAGGCACGTCTCTTGCAAGGGCTTCATGGCTGAGTTCAGGAACACAGTCAGATATGCTGAGTGGGTTCTGAGTCACTGTGCCCCAGCACGTAAGCCTCCAGCAAGTATTCTTTAGGGCAGAAAGGGCTCCCAGGTGGAAGGCACAGAAGTCACTCTTCCTATGACCACCTCCTGCTCCCATTGTAGAAAACACCTAGGAAACCAAAGGCAAAAGCAGAACGTTGTATGAATAGCCTGTACTTCCGCATCCTCCTCCTGAATTTAAATCTGTCCCAGCAACCAACAAGCTGTAACTTGTAGTCAACACCATCCTGCTAATCAGCACTTGTTCATCATATATGGCCCAGAAGCCAGCAACCCAGCATCACCTGAGGCTCTTTAGCCATGCAGCAGACCCCACCCCCTACCCTGGGTCCATACAAAGCTGATGCAGCAGTCCCATGGGAAATTTGTGAGCATGGTAAAGTTTGAGAGGCCCCACTCAGGTGGCACAAGGAAGTGGAACGCCCACTTTGTTTCCTGGGACAGTTCTCATCTGTGCCTCCCAGACTGAGCTTCTCTCTCTCTCTCTCTTTCTCTCTCTCTCTCTCTCTCTCTCTCTGCAGGGATGTGTGTGTGTGTGTGTCATAAAGCTCTAGGAGACCTGATGAGGGCCAGAGAAGCTGTCTCACTTTTGCTTCTTGGTATAGATGTTTCTTGGTTTGTACAGGGAATGGCAATGGTGTCCATGCACTAGGGGTCTTAGAGGGACTAAATCAGGACAGGGCCTAACAAGCACATCAGTGTCAACTGGGCATACATTTTGCTGACACATGCCATTTGGTTAGAATCACATCATACCAGACTGTGGCTCTCTAAAGGGATTTTATAACCTCTGCTCTGAATTAAGGGTTCATTTTATACTTTTTACTCATTGATTTCTTTTACCCAATTGCCAAGATCCTGAGGGTACTTATATGACCCAAACAGATGCTATACTGCCTCGTATACTTCCCTATGCTTGCATGCATTCCAGAGCTGCCCATTCAGGGATTTGCTGTGTGCAGGCTCAAAGACAAAGTTACAGCCTTGACCTTTATGATCTGGTCCATGATGGAGAGATACGATGCTCTGGATGAAAAAAAACCCTGGATTCTATGGGGAAGAAAAGTCTCCCAATATAACAAGGACTAAATGATGAAGCTACACTAAGTGTACAAGTTACACAGTCAGTTCCTGTGACCAAGCTGTACTCCTTAGTATCAGCTAAGAAAAATCCAACATTATATGTGACAGATGAGCAGAACTCCAAACTGTTGGGAGTTTTCAGCACAAAAGAAGAAAAGATATTGCACTCAGGCAAAAATAGTAGCTATCCTAGGAAGAAGGAAAGCCGACAGGGGGAATCTTTTGTTTTCTTGTTTGTTGAGAGAGAGAGAGAGAATCATAAAGAATTTGTTAAGCAGGGAGGTGGTGGAGAATCTGGGAGGAATTGGGGAAGGGGAAAACATGATCAAAGGATATTGTATGAAAAAACTTTTCAATTAAAAAAAAAAACAGTAAAGAAACCATCCACAAGAGAACACATACCGTACGATTCCACTGTTGTAGGAGCTCCTACAACAGTCAAGTTTATAGAGCTGGAAAGAAGAGTGGTGGCTGCCGGTTCTGGAGGCGAGCAAAGGGGGAGTTATCAGGCGAAGCATCTCGGTACAGAGGACGGAGACATTTGCAAAGATGGTGCTCGCAGTGCCAGGCGTTGTGTACTTATTTAATGCTAACGAGCGCTAAGGCTCAGGGGTCATTGTGCGCAGAAATATCGGGAGAGCGAGATGATCAGGGAGTCCGCTGTGAGCTTGTGTCTCCTAGAAATGTCAAGCTACACTCTTAAAGCCTCACCGACATGGCTGCCTAAACAAGGACACTGATGGACACGCTAACACGGGAAGGGGAAAACTTGTGAGGCGTCAGCCCTAGACGAGGAAGGACAGCCAACTAAGGAGTGCTCAAGGAGAAATGGTCTTCCCAGGGATGAGCTCACCAATGGGTTATCCAGTACCCAGGGGTCAGCTCTGCAGAAAAATAAAAGACATGTGAGTCTTTTTATGTTATGAGTCATATTATGCAGACCAAGCAGGTTGTATTTATGCATTTAGGGAAAAATGTTACATATGTACGTAACAACAATAAAGAATAGAGGCCATGAAATTGGAAGAGAGCAGGGAAGGCACATGGGAGGGCTTGGGGAGAGGAAGGGGAACGGGCAGATGGTGCAATTATAATGTCCAAAAATTAAAAAACATATTCAAAATAGTATTATAGCACAAAGCCTTTAGGCCTTTCCAGGGATGTTGGCGCTATGACCAGACATGCTGTTATCACTATTTCTCTAACTCAGCCATTGAACAGTGGGCAGGTGATTCTAACTCTGGGCATTGATACCAGAGCGATGAGTGAGGCTTACTCAACACTGAGGGCACCTATTTGCCAGTAAGGACTGGGCCTGGTGTCTCCTCGTATTGACTAGTGCCTGCTATTGAACGCTCTTGGATCAGAGGAGAGCTTCCCATTCACGAGGCTCAGCGTTCAGACTTGACTTTGCCTGAAGGAAGGGAAATTTGGTCAAACCCCTGGTGTCCTCGCCAGGCGGCTGAGCAGTCTTTTCCCAAACTCCTTCCTGTTGAGGATTCTAAGTGTAGATTCCTCTTAGAATGACTTCCCGGAGCCTCCATCAAACTGCCTCCTTACTTGGTCATCAGCCTAGCAGCGGCAGCACCTCTGAGAAGGAATCAAGACAGCTTTCACTTCCTTCTTTGAGGGACACAGTAGCCCAAAGCCGAGGGCGCCCGGCTCCATTTCCACCCCTGTACATTAGTCATATGTCCCTCTACCCATCCAGACAACCACCCTCCTGCTTCCTGTCAGTGCATGTCAGTTTACATTTCCTACAGTCTCCCAAAAAAGCACACCTCTCCCCTCACTGCATTGTTTTAAGATCCATTCATGTGTCATGTATCAGCAGTTCTGTCTTTTTATATTGGTCGTACACTATGTTTTAATGCATGAGATCCTATAGAAACGTAATGATTTATGTTCTCCTGGAAATTGAGAGTAAAATGTACAGGAAATATTCTAGCCATAGTATTAAAAAGTTACAGTCAACATGTTCTGTATAACCATGAACATGTCACTAAACCACCCTTGGTCTTGGTCTCCTCTTCTGCAGCTGGAAGCCATAACAGTACCCGACAGGCTACATTACGCATTGTTTGGGTTTGAGATGAGCAGCGCCCAGGTCTGTGTGTCTGTGCACATTTGATGGTTTCCTGGAAGCTCTGTCTGTTTGCTCTGGCCTCACGAGGAGCTGTGAAATGCTGGATGCCACCATTGGGGCACACTCCAAGTCATACTTTTAGACAGGCAGGTTTTTAAAAAAATCTTTTCTTCTCATAGATGGTGTGCATACACTTCCTTTGTATGTGTTTACATGTGTATATGTCAACATACCTACACATACATGTTTTGTCTTCTTTGATCATTCTCCAACTTGTATGTTGAGGTGGGGTCTCTCAGTTGAACTCAGGACTGGCCAACACAGTTAGTCTGGCTGTGCAGCTGGCTCCCACAGTCCCCTTTCTCCACCTCCCAGGAACTGGGATTACAGGAGGGCCACCACACCCACCCAGCTGGAGTTCTGGGGTTCCAACTCCTCTCCTCACATTTGAGCAACAAGTGTTTTAACCAGTGAACCAACTCCCCAGCCCAACTTCTTTCTTTGAAAAACATATCTGTTTCAGAAAAGCTACTAGACAGTTTTTGAGACAAGGTATTGCTTTAGAGCCAAGGCTGGCCTCAAACTCTCAATTCTCCTGTCTCAACCTCCAAGTGCTGGGATTACAACTGTCTGCCATCATGCCCAGATGAATAATTTTAACTGACCAAAGATCTGTATCAATTTCTTGGAGGAGCAAAACCGCAAGTAAATGCTAAAAAACAAATTGTTTTTGCTGAATGGAAAAATTCAGATGCCAGGAGCTCGGCTGTTCCTCACCCCTAGAGGAGAATGTGTCCTTGTGGTTTTGCAACCCCCACCCCAAGAACTGAAAATGCCATCTCACTGAAATCCTCAGACTGCCATAACAGGGGATGGTTCTCGCTGACTTGATGATACAGATAAAGAAGATGCATCTCAGAACGTCCTTTGCAGCACAGAATGCACTGGCCCACAGAGCAGTCACCTGCTCAGAAACTCACTTCCATCCATGGTGTAGCAACTTCCTCCCACAAAGAGACCAAGAAGTGAGCAGTGTGGAGGAAACCCTCCAAAATACAATTTAGGGTCAGAGGGGTCCTACTGTCCACGTCTTCAGAGTGGTTCCATCCCTCCGGCCTTCTCTGACTTCATGGATCATTATGGGCCAGAACACAGCCTTTCAGTGGCAATTAATGAACTCTTTCGACTCCCTTCCGCACCTTGGGGATGACGTTTCCGTTAATGTTAAAGAGGAACATTTAGAGCTGGGAATGTCTGCTCACTATGTCTCTCAAGGAGCCTGAGTATACCCAGAGATAAGAATCAAGTATCAATCGGCGCCAGCCGGTATCAGCCAAAAGGCTGTCAGCCAGAAGAAGCAATTTAACAACGTGCTTGTTCTGCCAGGGGACCTCTTAGTTGGGACTGCTGTGACAAAATGTCGTCAGCTGGGCAGCTGAGAAACAGCAAACCTCTCTCTAAAGAGGCTGCTGAAAAAGACTAAAGTGTGGTTGATAGTGCTTAGCAAAGAACATTCTAGAAAAGTTGTTAGAGCAAAAGAATGAAAGAACAGTAAAGTAGCTTTAAGGGTAAATTGGGCCTTATGGGTGCTTTCAGTTACCCAACTGCCTAGGACAGATTTCTCTCAGGCCCTAAAATCAGAATTGGACAAACATCTCGTTGATGAGCCGCTACCTCTGGCTTCTTCTCAGATGGGCGCTGACCCCATGGGTCCAGGCTTCTGTCCTTAGAGGTGCCCTAAGATTCCAGGGTGATGGTCCAGAGTGCTGTGGCCAGGCTGGGGGCGATGTGGGGGAGGGTAGTGAAAGAAAATGATGTCTGAGCATTGATGGGGAGGACCTGAAACACTATCGTGGGTTGGTGGCTCTGGAACAGCCTCACATGCACCTTTGTGATTTCCACACTGTCTGGGAGGCTCTCAGTTTGAGTCTAATCAATCAGCCCATCAGTATTTAGGTGACATGCGTGATAGTCTTCCCAAGAGCCTAGGAACTTCAGGAGGAGACTCCCCTCCTAAGAGGGGAAGAAGAAACCATGTGTGCATTTGAGAACCAGTGTCAGAGCCTGCCCTGGTGGCCTAAAGGCAGCATCCCGAAGGCCTCATGACAAACAGGAAGATACGTGATATGGCTCTGGCAGAAGATTCCCCAGACCACACACAGTGAGCAACACCTCTATCTACAGCCCCTGCTCACAAAGAAAATGAAAAAATGTGATCTTTCTAAACACAGTGATGTGCCATACAAAGCAAGAATGTTGTTAGTAGACAGGAAGGAGCGGCCAGGCGTGTTTGTAATGGCAGAAACCTGAGGCAGAAGGATCGCAAGTTCAAGACCAGCATGGGCTACATAGCTAGACCCTGTCTTCCCAAACTACAATAACAAAGGAGAGACAGAGGGGGTGACCGATACTGGGCAGAGAGCTACTCAGGGTGACCTCTGCCTCCATCCTGCTCTGGGCTGCCCTGCACTAGCACATGCTCCTGGAAAGACATGCCACCCTCACCCCAGTGAGCTCCGCTGATGCCTAGGATCCTTCAAGCATCAGTGTAGTTCCCATAGTGTGGAGCTATAGCCTGAAGACCCTCCATTAAGTTAAGGGATAACACATCCCTAGTGTTACTTCTGGATGTTTCTCAAGTACTGCCCCACAGAGCAATGGCCAAACCCTGCTTGCTGGCACAAGCAGTCCCTGCCTAGCTATGGACTAAATTCCAGGTTAATCCCTGGGGCAGGAGCTTCCTTGCTGCCTCCTCCAGATTCTCCTCTTAATTAAAGAGACCATTTCATTCCAGCGAACTACACACTTCTTAGCGGTAGAGTTTGGGACTGCGATCTTAAGGGCTAAGGACCCCAGCACTCTGTTCATTTTTAGAAGAACTGTAGGTCTGGTCCAATTCTCCCCTTGCCTCTGACCACTGGGCCTCCGTCCAGGACCCCTGGCACTGGCAGGGCTGGCTGGCATCAGCCCTGCAATGTGATATGGGGCTGAACCATGTGAAATTGCTGTTTTGGAGGCCAAAAAATGGTCAAATGGCAATAATTTCACATTATCCAGCCTAACACAAATGTTAGTTATTACTGAAGCTGGCTTCATTGGAAACTGGATTTGACATGAGGAACAAAAACATGTGAAATATTTAGACAGTGGCTCACACATTGCAAACACTCAATAAATACTGGTTGTTGATTGATATTGTCACCAAATATGCGACATTAACAAATCGTAGTTATTATGCAAAGTTTAGCTGAAGCCGGTGAAAGGTATTTTGGAGTGGCTGACATTTCCTCTCTGCTGAGCCAGGAGTAAGCCGCGCTGTGTTCAGGGTTACGCCGTCTATGGAGACTGGACAAGTTAGACTCCTTTTGTCTGACTTGGTCATATTCTTCTAATTCATTCTGGCTGAATGGAACTCATCATGATCTTGGGAGTGAGGCCGAAGCCTTAGTATGATTTGAATCTAGGGCAAGACTCAAGACCTGCTACCCTGGCTGACATGAACAACAGATGCAGTTCTTCTGTGTTGTCTATTGTTGTTGATGCGGGCAGAGATCCACTGGCCAGGGTGTCCAGGAAGGCTGAGCTAGACAGGAGTGGATGATGCTGGGCCTCTGCTCTAGAGCTGGGATACACTTTCATGAAAGAAGCCACGAGATCCTGCTGCGAGAGGGTCTATAGTATTCTATGCTATAGTGCTGTAGCAGGTACCGTGAGTACTTGCGGTGAGAGGGCGAAGCTGTGTAGTGTACACTGTGAATACTTCTTCTATTGTTCACAGTGTTGGGATTATGTCCAGCTTGGACAAGTGCATCAAGCTAACACTCTGACCATTTTTGTAGATATAAGTAGCCTCTGTCCTCCTAGTATAACTTCATAAATCCCATGTTTCAATATGTGGTACATCATGACAGACTCTGGAGTCACTAAAGAGTCACACACCTCTGGGCGTGGTCTGTAAGGATTAATTACATTATGTTCATTGGAGTGGGAAGACCCAGCTGCAAGTATAGGTGGTACCATTGCTTGGGCTGAGGTCCTGGGTGGGATAAAAAGGAGAAAGCCAGTGGAGCACAAGGACTTTTTACAAGAAACACAGTTCTCTTCTTTCCAATGGATGCAAAGCGATCAGCTGTTCCACGCATATCACCATGACCTCTCCGCCATGATGGACAGCACCCTCAAACTGTCATCCAGTAGAAAACCTTTCTTAAGTTGCTTTTCTCAGGGTGTTTTGTCAAAGCAATAAAAAAAAGTAACTAATGCCCTTGAGTTGTCAAAATATAATCAGTGGAACCGCATGTGAAAGGTGAGTCCTGAGTCTTGCTGGCTTTTCCCCCATTATTCCTCAAGTATTCCTTGCTTTCTCACGTGACGGGGCATTGCAATGGCTACAGTTGTCATTTTGATTACATATGGGATTAACTAACACCCCAAAATGGAGGGTGCACCTGTGAGGTAATTTTGCTTAATTTGAAACAGGAAGATCCATTTCTAATCCGGATCTTGAGTTGGGAAGACACACCTTTAATCCAGATCTCTTGAGCTAGACAAACCCACGTCTAATCTGGGCCAAACCTTCTGCTGGGAGCCTATATAAAGACACAGAAGAAGGAAGCGTTTGCTCTGTCTGCTTGCCCTTGCCTTGCAGGCAAGTCTATTCCTTCACTGGCATTAGAGCTGGCTTCTTCCAGATTCCAGCATCTGCTGAAGACCAGCTGACACATCCAGCCTTGTGGAGTGAGCAATTACTGCATTCTTGGACTTTCCATGCACAGCCAGCTTGTGGATTAGCTAGACCACAGCCTGTAAGTAAGTCATTCTAATAAATCCCCTTCATTCATATATGTATAGAGAGAGGTGGGGGGATTCATTCTCTAAGTTCTGTTACCCTAAAGAGCCCTGATTACTACAGGCATCTTGCAATCTCTGTGTGCCAGACCCAATGCCAAGCCATTTTCTCACGCATACCTGGCATTTTATCTGGAAGACCATATTTAGACAGGAAGGTCTATGTCACTATATGGACTCGTCCCCGCTGGCATCTTGTCAGTAAGTAGATACAGTTGGGAAGGCCAACATGGGTAGAGAGATAAATGGATGTGCATCAAGCCACAAATTTATAGAGGTATTCCAAATTGAAAGTGGAACAGAGTTTTTGCTTTCCTTAATTTGTCTTCATAGCTCCCTCTCTCATAATAAAACTCCAGTTCTCAATATGATTACGTTTGTATACTTACTTTATCCCACAGCGGCTGTGGTTTCATGATCCACAATCCTGTAAGTCCTCACTAAATAAATAAATAAGCTGCGTACCCCTCCAATGCCCTCCATCTTCCGTTTTCCGACTGTACTATAGCCTTTAAAATTTCAAAGATTTACTATCATTTATACTTACCCTGAAGCTATAATTGCATCCTGCGTGATGTATGTATTTTGCTTTTAAAAATAAAATCAATTAATAAGAATTGAGGTTACTGTGATTATTATTCACTGAATCATGTAAATTTGCTCATTCTAAACCTTTACCCACAAAAATTATAGCAATTTCCCGTGGTTCAGTAATGTATTTTTATTAAACAAACATTTACATAAAGACCAAAATATTCCTCTGGGTCAGTAGGAATGTTTTCTGTTCTGCTGAGAATATTCTGAAGTTGAAAGTCAAATAGATTTCCCTTCTTGAGTGCCAGGAGTTTTGTAAGCTCACGCCAGCCTTTTGCTTGTCTCGTATTTGTGCCATGACATTTTTTTTTTTAAAGAAATTTTTGTTTTGTCTAGAGAATCTGATTGCTTTTAATTTTGCTTGATGGCAGAGGGATCATTTGACTTCAAAATTATATGCATGAGATATTTGAGCTTTGAGTTGTATTTGTGCATTTGCTTTGGGGGCCGCCACTCAACTGTCACTTAAAGATCCTTTCTTCTTACTCTCTGGGTTTATTTCAGTCTTTCTCAGAATGCACGGCTGTGCTTTCTTTCTGGACATCCCATCATGTTTGATACTGCATCGTTCTCAGCACTAAATGGGACTTCCTTATCACACCCACCCCTGCCAGGCTCAGGGATCTTCTTCTCAGAAGGGAGTCGGAGAGACTGTAAGAGCCAGAGGCAATATCAAAGGCACAGAGTTTTCCAGACAGAAGACATATATAAACTCACAGTGATTGTGACAGCTTGCACAAGACTTGTGCAAGCTCCAACCAGACGAAAATCCCAGCCCAGAGGTGCAAGGTGGGCATGAAGTCCCATCATGAGCTGAGAAGCTTTGGGTGTTTGATAGTTCCTGGGAGAGGGGGATCCATTTCCTTTAATGATGTGACCCTGGTAGGCTGACCACATATTAGGGCAGGCCTGACTCCCAAGAATGACCTGACAACACAAAGTGGACTTGATGGAGGGAAGAGGAGGAGGAAGAAGAGGAAGCAATCTTAACGTTGTGTGGGAAAGGACAGGAAGCTGGAACAGGGAGTAACGGGGAGCTGGGGAAAGGGCAGGGAATATGTTTGAAATATATGGTATGAAATATATTTCATATTTATATGAAAAATTTATTATTTTGCAATAATAAAATATTGCAAAAATATGGATGTCTTTTTTATCAGGTAAGTCTTCTGAGTTGCCTCCCTGCGTGCCCACGTTTTGCTTGCATCTTTCGAAGCGGACAATCACTCTCCCTTAGGATAGGAAGGCTCAGTGGCGTCCATTCAGTGCCTGCTGGGGCCAGTTTGACTTCTCCTTCCAACTAGCTTACTCTTTCTCTCTAGGTGCGTTTGAGTTTCCCTGGCACTCTCCTCCCATCTGCCCTTCAACTCCGTTCACTCTAAAGCGTCGTGCCTCCTTCTCCATCATCTGTGAACCCTTCTGCCTCGTCACGTTCTCCATTCCCATTTTAAGGTGTCTCTCGTGCAGGTGTCAGGGCCTGCATTTCACTCTAAGTCCAAGTCCTTCTTCCCGGACAGTGTCTTGATTATATTAGGTAGACCATTCCCTGGACTTTCTCCTAGATGTTATAGTGGGTTTTGAGTTTTAGGAAAACATTGCTTTAGTTTTTCTTTATGCTCTCATGACTTCTGTTAACACACGGGAAAGTTTTTCATGGGAAATTTTTTTTCTTTTTTTAATGATCTGCGGTTGTGATGTCATATATCTTCTTCTAGGATTTCTTCTAAGACTCATCATCAAAATATTATATGACATGCAGCTAGAAGAAAAAGCGTACATTAAAAATGTCTGCATTGGAGCTGGAGAGATGGCCCAGTGCTTGAGTTCTTCTCATTGTTCTTGCAGAGGGTTCAGATTTGAACCCCAGCACCCACAGGGCAGCTTATAAATACCTGTAACTCCAGTTTCAAGGGATCCAATACCCTATTCTGACCTCTGCCTGCTCGTACACACATGTAGCGCACATACATGCATCACACACACACACACACACACACAATAAAAAATAAAAGGTACGGATGATATAAGAAAGAGAATACTTGAAAACTTTAAAAAGCTTAGTTAAGAAGTTGCATATAAGTGATAAATATACTTTAGACCAAGAAACAAAGAATGCAGGCCAGTTTTTCATGTGTTGCTGCAGCTGTAGCAACTGCCGGAAGACACCACAACCATCGCTGCACAGTGCTGGGGAATGAATACATTCTCACCCTTGCACAGACAGCTAAGGGGCTGTTGAAATGCAAAGACAACAAGACCAGGGGAGTCAGAACACGAGACTTCTTAAGAAATAAAATAAGCATTAGCAGCAAGAAGCAGTGATGGACTTCAGGGACCTAGAGACGAGAAAGCCAATTCTGAAGTCACAAACGCGCAGCTGGCTCATCCAGGCGTGTCTGACTACCGCTCACATTGAATACGCTCCGGGGAAGCAGAAGCCTCCTTCACGTACGAATCCCTTCCCCAGAGAACTTACAGTCGCCCAGTGAAAACTGTGCACCACTGTCACTTCCTCTAAACATCAAAAATATGATGACGGTGTAAAAGTGACCGCCTGTGCCTTTTACGGTGTCTGCTAGTGTGTGTGTTTTCTCAATATGAGGCTCACTTTCACTTTGAATAACCAGGAACAAAATATAGGAGCCAGCGAGGCGGTCAGGCAGTTCCCATGATAGGCAGTAGCCCTGCTCTCCTCTCTCCCTCTCTCTCTGCCTCTCTCTCTCTCTCTGTCTCTCTGTCTTTCTCTCTCCTCTCTCTCTCGTCTCTCTCTCTCCTCCCCTTTCTCTTTCCTCTCTCGTAGCATCATTTCTTCTCTTTCCTCTCTCTCCCCTCTCTCTTCTTTCCTTCTCTCTCTCTCTCTGTCTCTGTCTCTCGTTCTCTTCTCTCATTAGCATCCTTACAAGGCACCCCAAAGGCCACTGCTGGCACACAGGCCCACTCCCTTCCTTCTTTCCTCCTTATTCTTGTCCCTGCCACCTTGAGCCCATGCCATGGCCATTTCAACCGTTCTGTATTCTGCTGGCGGTGACCTAAGGAGCTGTGATTAACGGAGCCTCAGTCTGACTTTGATTTGCTAAGGTCAACCCAGACCTCTCGAGTATGGCCCGCTTGGCCGATCCATTCCCTTTCGCTGCAAGCAGGTCCCAGCTCTCTCCGTTCTAGTCTACCGGTCGTCCTCACGGCTGTCTCTGCTCCCACGCTCTCACTGCTAATATGGCTTGAAAGGAGGAACCAAACAGCTCTGCCTGCAGGGAAGAAAGATTAAAAATGGAGAGGAAAAATAGGAAAGAAAAAAAAAAAACCACTGCTGAGTGTTCTTCAGCAGAAACTGGATCCTTCGAGTACAAGATCAAGCCTCAGAGATGATAGGAAATGAAATTACGTTCATTTCAGCGACATAAAAGTAACAGCGAAATAAGAATTGGGAAAGAGAGAAGGAAACTGAGAATAAATGCATAAAAACAATCCCCTTAGATGAAGTTAAGAACAAAATAATGTGGAAGGTAGGGCTCTTGGGAAATAGCGAATTGCTGGGACCTATAAAGTCAATAACTGGAGGCAAATGCGCACACACATTCAGGCACAAATTCTAAACAACGCGCGTCGCTATTGCAAATTGTTCTACAAAGAGTTACAGGCAACGTAACGATGGAGCTATTTGAAGGAAGAAAAAAAGAAATGCGAGCGCATTGGGCTCATTAGTCTCTAGCTGACTGACTCTCCACCAGCGTGTGGGTACTCTGCGTAGATAAAGATAGGTAGATGTCAGCACAGATGTGTGTGCGTATCTGTGTCTATGCACTTACGTGTGCAGATTTTTCTGTGTATTTTGTGTGTCTCTCTGAGTATATGGCTAAGTGTGTTTCTAAGTATATATTTGCATGTGTGTGTGTGTTGTGTGCATAGATCTAGGCATGCACATGCATTTACCTACCTGGGAACCATCTTCTGTCTTCTTCCTAATGAGAATATAAATACATGTGTACAGGGATGTGCTTCATAGAATTTTATATCTCTCTTAATAAAGGAAAAAGAAATACAATAAAATATTTTTTCAAATAGAGAAGACACATACTAGAAGATACAACATAATCGAAGTAGTTGTCCCTGGTAGTAGAATGGTGAGCTTTTTCTCTTATGCTTGTAGTCACTAATTTCTATGACAGGGAACAGTATAAGGGATCCTGGATCCCAACTGCATAGTTTGGAATACTGGACCAACTACTTGGGCAGTTGGTTCGTTGTCCCTGTTTGCTCTTGCTTACAGTAGCATCTTCCTGCACAGGGCTACCATGACAGTTAAATGACACAGTACATGTAACAGGACCTGCTACACAGGAAATGTTCAGTGGCCGTGCTATAAAGACTTGTTAGATGGGATTTTCTTCTCTTTCGTGGATTGCATTTTCTTTCAGGGCATCTTTTATATAACTATCTTTTGCAAGGTGTAAAGCATCATTCTCTCCTTTGCAGCCATCTTTGCCCCTTTGGAAAAGATCTGTAGCACGGATGCCTTGCTGTTTTTGAGCCCTGCAGGTGCTCAATCTGGACAGTTCTGTCTTAAATCCTCTTTGTATTCTGATACAGTATTTTTAAAAAAATCTTCCCATGGATTTTCCATGCACAATTTGAAGTCTGTTTCCTCCCTTCTCGTTCCTACAGTATGAAAAGCTGAATCTCCAGCTCCTTTGCAGAGCAAGATGCTGCTGTCTCCGTGTGCTGTGTGTGTGTCTGTGGGTGTACATGTGCATCAAGGAAGAACCAGCTGGGCTCAGCATGCTTTTGTAGTTTGCTGAGGGTCTTCTGGGTTCACCCACCTCCTCAAGCTGCAGGTATTTGTTTCCTCTAGTCACTTGCGAGCTGCTGATGTCCAGGAAGACACTGGGTGGTTAGCCCTCTGCTTCACAGTTCCCTCTGGGGGCTCTCGGAACGCTCATCTTTGGGATCTCTTCCTGTTTCTGCTAAGCAAGTCCTTCCTGCAAGAGCAACTGAGCTGAGAACCGGCATCTGCGTGCTCTGCTCACTATGGCCTCCTTTCCTCCCTCCTCCCAGTAAGGAGCCACAGTGTAGTTGTAGCCAACTTTCATTTCATTTTGTTCAGCCTGACCCTCTTGCAGTTTCATTACTCTGTTCCTGGCCCTATCTAGGAGGTAGGGGACAGACATCTGTCTCTTAAGCACCTGTTCTTGGGTGCAGAATGGGAGAGCCCATTCAGGGTGGCATTTTGGCACCACCAGCACTGGGCTCAGGGCCAGCAGGTAAGAGGAGCCCTCGAAGGATGGAAAGGTGGGTGAGGGAGCTAGATCAGAGGTCATGGTCAAGGTGCTTCCTCCCCTCTCCTCTCCTCCACCAGCAGGCCTACTGCGGCCCTGCTTAAGCTACTGGCTCCTGAGCTTCTGCCTGACTTGAGGAAACGCTGCTGACCAATAGGGCAGCTCTTGCAGGATCTCCTAATAGAAGCCCTATCCCGGCCAGAGAGAAGACCTAAGCCAGAAAGCCTTCTCAGCCTGGCTCCACTAAACTCTGTTTCACATTAGAAATCCATCCTCCTCCTTCCGGGATGCTGGCCTGTGTCTTCAGAAAGGAATTGGAAAGGTGGGGACAGAGAGCAAAGCTGAGAGCAGGCGCTGTTTCCTAAGACGGGGCAGAACGTGATCAGAGGGTGCGGTAGGGGTGGACAAGCCTCTCGTGTTGTCCTCAGAACTGGGGTCTCCCCAAAGCTGGAGAGCTGGAACTGGCCCTTCAATATCTTGACAGTGACTCTCCCCTCCATAAGTAGGCATTCCAAAGACGGAAATGGAGACAGCTGTCCTTGCTATGGCCCCCACCAGGGAGCAGGAGGTTCCACTTGCTTTCAAGCAGTCTCACTACAAACAGACTGGATCCAATTAGCCTTCTTTGATGGGGGAGAGATGCTCAGATTATTTGAGAATAACACAACCAACCATGGATAAACTTCAAAATTAGATTTTCTGGACAGTTACCTAATTAGTGAGCTAAGCAGAAATAACTAATTGGAGAAGGAATTTTCCAGTATGCATTACTCTGCCATCCATACACACCCACCCATGCACATCTGCACGGAACACCCCACACGTAGCCTTGCATCCACATAGGGTAAGCACTGGGAACCAGGAGACCCCTGGAATGTGGTAGCAATGGAAAACCATACCAAGTGTTCAAGTGTGGGCTGGGGATCCATGCCTGCGGCCCTTTGCTGTTACTGTAGCCCTTGTTCGCCTTTTGTTGGGCTTCCTGCTTTCATCGCAATCCTTTCCACAAACATCATTCTCTTTGCTGCAATTTCAGGCCCACTCAGGGTAGAAACCATGAAGTTCGTCTGTGCTGTTTCCACCCTCGCCTCCTCTGATGGCATCTGCCCGAGGAGCAAAAGAAGATCACAGTAACCAGCTCTCCACGGTGTCCTGGGGACTTTACGTCATTTCACTTCATTTCCTTGGCAATTTTAAAAGATGAATATTGTGCCCGCGTGCTAGATGAGGATGGAGGTTGAGAAACATACCCAGCGATGTATGTCACTCAACTTTCTGACACGGACTCTGGAAGATAACCATCCTGAAGGAGGAAAAGTTGACCTGGCTGATAGTTTTAGAAGTTTGGATTCATGCTTACTGGATCCAGGCTTTGGGGTCTACGGTGACACAGAACATCATTGTAGGGGTGCATAGTAGATCAAAGTTCCCAGCTTATGGAAGCTGAAGCCAGGAAGCAATGAGATTAAAAATACCAAGGGCCTAATATCCCAATACCACATTCAAGGGCATGTCTCCAATGACTTAACTCCAACTCGTTCCAACTCCTAAAGGTTATACAACTTCCCAAAGTGTCACTAATTCGAAGCCAAGCCTTTAACAAGAAACCTTGGGGCAGTCAGTGCGTTTAAAAGGTCAGCCTATAACACAGGGCTGGAAGCAGACAATGAGCAAGGCTCCAGATGGGTAGACAGTGTTGTGTCCAGGTCATATACTGTGTCTTCACCTTTTACAGCTTCCTCTCCAGTCCAGAACTGGAACTGCAGCTACAGACTGCTTCTGGAAGCGGCTCTTTGTCCTGGTAGGTACAGTTATGGAGTCCATTAAGGAAACACAGATCATGGGGATATGCTTCTTCTTTGACCTTTGACCTGTGAGAACACGGGGATCCTTCACTGGTTCAGGTCCTTCCTGGCAGGTCAAAGTGACACATATAATGCCCACGCACAGGAATTGCTGGGTCGCAGACATTTCCACAGCGCTGACGAAAATGCCAGCTTTTCTATCACACGGTGGAGAAAAGTCCAGATGAACATCTTTTCTGGTGATGATTTGAGGAATAACATTGGCTAGGTCCTCTATCTAGAGGCAGACCTCTTCTTCAAAAGCTGAAATGCATTACGGAGAGGTGCGGTTGCCTAACTACGGCACTGCCACGGAGACCAAAGTCTCCACCAAGAGCTCTAGGCCATAGGGTGTCAATGAGCGACGCCTGGGGGTGCATCCGGACAGGGGGCTCGAGGACAGAAGCTGCCGGCGTCTTCTAACCACATCACACATGTCCCAGTGGTCTCAATCTAAACTTTATATCAGCATCTCTATCCCCATCTTAAAGGAAAATAAACTTAAAACTCACCAGGGTGCAAGGAAACACATATGAACCCAAGCAGACGCGAGACTTACGGAGTAAACAGCAAATACACATTACGTAAAAAGTATGGAAATGTGTTTTATTTAAAACATTGTGCGTGTGCCAAGTCCAGCGTGCACACGATGTGACCATAGTCTGCATAAACGAAGACTATCTTTCCATCTAATAAATATGTTCCAGTTGTCAGAGTGGAATGGAATTGACCAATGGCCCATGGAATTCAGAGAGCTCATGTCTTCCAGGAGCTCCGCTTCACGAGAAGTCTGGACACTGCTGCCAGCAGGATCCAGCCCAAGCGCCTTTGGAGAGCCAAAGCCAACCTACCCCCAACACCGCAGCCCTTGCCTGAAGGCAACAGAGGAAAAGAATATTCCAGAATAGGGAACAGTTGTGCAAAGGATAAGAAGTCCCGAAAGGGCGTATGTTCCCGAAATGGATGCATGTTTGATGCAATGCGGCCTGGACTGTAAGGCCGCCCAGTTCAAAAGCAGTTCTTTTATCAGCAGGCAGGGCTGAAGCTAAGGACATGCAGATGCTCACCGAGGAAGAACCCTCTGGAACACGTGGGAGGCTCACTCTTGGAGAATGGTAGCAGAAGCCACTGGAAAGCAGGGGGGCATTCTTGAGATAAGGGAAGAGAAACAGGAAAAGGTCCCAGGAGAAAAGCCCCCTGAAGTAGGTCTTGGGAGCCGCTACCTGATGCAAAATTGACATCTGTGTGTGCGGTGGTGAATTCAGAAGCAGCCCCTGCCCCAGCTGCTACTCTGGTGTATGCTGAGGAGAGGGGGAACAGGGAAGCAGGGCTGGGACCCACACCACCACTAGGGGAGCCAAGAGCATTCTCCTACCCCAAAGGCGCAGGATCTCATGTGACTTTTCGAGCCCTATGTGGTGGCACACGCGTGTAATCCCAGCAGGCACGGAGACTGAGGCAGGAAGGCCAGTCTGGGATAACTATTCAGACTTATCTCAAACAAACAGACTAAAAACAGCAACAACAACAAAACCACCCTCCCAACACACACACACACACACACACACACACACACACACACACACACACACACGCACACCAAGAACAACGACAAAACCCTGAAAAACAAAAACACCCTACAGACTTTGCTAACAGAAAAGGAGAAGGAAGTCTGTCCTTCCGAGTCGTGGTGTTTTGTCGCCTGTACCTGGTCCTTGCAGAGCCGTCTCTCCCTCTCCTATGGAAGTAGACCAAGGAGAGAGTCCTGGATGCTTCTCTAGAAACGGAGATGTTGATAATTGCAGGTCCAACCAGCAAGGGCAGAGAGCCCAGCCACCCCCTGGTCTGCTCACCCCACACATGGTTGCCATGGTTACACCACTTATCTGACCCCTTGCTCCATGCTCTGTTCCCTCCTCGCCCCCTGATGATGTCAATAGAACTTCTCTTCCCTCTGCACAGTGCTCTTGGAGTTCAAGGGAACTTCAAGGCTGGGACTGTTCTGTTGAGCAAGTGGGTGTGAGCGCAAGCCTTTGAAAATGTTTAGGGACCTGCTGGGCCTTTCTTCCCAAACACCAGTGGCCAAGGTACTTGGCAGAGCCACAGCCTGCGCTGGGAACAGGAGCCAGGCAACCTGCCAACTGCTCAGCATGTCCTCAGAACCGTGTCCAAGGAAGCTTTCCAGGAAACAGACAGCCACAGAGGTGTGGCTTTCAGCCCCCTGAGAAGGGCTAGGGTATGGAAGGGCTCACACCCTTATGTGTCTGGGGCTGGGCGTGTGTGGGGTGGGGCAGCAGCAAGCATGACGAAAGCCCAGTCATGGGACACAGAAAACAAGCTGACGTATTTCTGCGCCACTCAATAAGGTCAGGGATTGCTTCACATCCACACCGAGGTCAACAGTCGTAGGTTCACACAGGGGGCCAAGGTGAGAAGCGAGGCACGGGCACACCTGACGTGAACTGAGATCATCAGGTGCTGCTGGCTTCTTCAAAGGCTCTGCTCACCTGATCCCTCAAACAAGAGCTACACTTCTCTCTGTAGCCAACCCTTTGCAAGCAGTGTGACTGCTTATGAGTGCTCCACCATTGCCAGAAAGACACCTCTCAGTCACTTAGCAGAGCCTGCTAGTCCCCATACAGGGCTCAGGGAGACGGCCCAGCCACTGGCCCCCCTCTTACTGACCTGTCAATAACTCAAATCAGTCCATCATCCGTAGCAAAGCTAAGCTTTCTCTGGCGGGGTTTCCGATGTTCCCTGCCGTACTGTAGGCTGCACCATTTTTGCCACCTCTTCAAAGACAGCCCGATGGAAAGACCCATGGCACGTCCGTAGCCGTTTCTATGTCAGTGTGAATTACAGTGCCATGTCCTAAACTTTGAGTATTTAGCCAAATGCTAGTTAATAACCCTTCCTTCCCACCAGGCTGGTATTGTCAGGGTACAGTGGAACGAGGAAAAGCAGGCTTTGACCTGATCACAGAGCATCTAGGGAAAGAGACTTTACCTGTGTCTGCAGCTCAGCGGTAGAGGTGCCAATACCTGTGGTCAGGCTCAGAGGAGCAAAAGGTACATGGTGGGGGAGCTGCTGGGCAGTCAGCCTTTGAAGGACAGGGCCGGTCTTGTAGGTAGCAGTAGGAGACATCAGGGAAGAGTATGAACCAAAACAGATCGGAAGGACACACGCTGGATTCTGAGAGACAGATAGATGCCCATTGGTTACAAGCAGGGTGAGCCCAGGTAGGAAAGAGCGCACAATCTGCAAACAGCCTGAAGTGTGAAGCTGAGCTGGAACTGTGTCAGCTGAACATAGAGGGAAGCCTTTTGTGGTGGGGCAGGGCAGACAGAGCATAGGAAATTTCTGAAAGTCCCCAGAGCAGCAACATCTGAGCAGGCAACCAAGGAAGTGAGTGGCAGGTGAAGCCAGTCAGCTGGGCCACAGCCCACTTTGTACACAGGCAGGTAGAAGAGGCCAGGAGTGAACACGGTCAGCGACCCAGGACCACCCTTCGTACTCACCCCTTCCTAACTGTCACCACCATGATTCTGCCTCTGCCTCGTCCTGAATATTCTAGCGAAGCTTAGTGGTCTGACTGTATTTTCTCTGCCAGACTCACCTACACTCACTTGACAATGTTCAACCAAGCGGTGGTGGGCACACACTTGGGAGGCAGAGGCAGGTGAGTCCCCGTGAGTTTGAGGCTAGCCTGGCCTACCGAGTGAGTTCCGGGATGCCAGAACTGTACAGAGAAACCCTGTCTCAAACAAACAAACAAAACAAGACAAAGAAACGAAAATGTTCAAGCAAGGAGGAAGGGGTGAGGCTTGCATTTTCCCAGCTGTGTTCCCTGAGCACACAGCGGCCCCTGACTCCCGACTAGCTTCTGCCTGCCCCATACTGCCTGTGCTGCCTTGTCTGGGTTGGGCCAGGCCTTCTAGCTTGGGCAGGACCAGCTGCAGTCCCGCCACAGGGAGCCCTCTGCTGTTCACGCTCTGTTGAGATTTCTCAATGGACTGTAACTTTCTTTTCAGAAATCCTATTTGGCTTCAAAGTCAAAGCAGATTGTTCTCTTTGGGGACTGCAGAGATGTTCAAAGTTTGCCTCCCAGAAGTGACTGAAATATGCTGGAAGTGCTGATACAGACAGACAGACACACTCATGCACGCGAGCTCACACACACACACACACACACACACTTTATTACCCTTGATCTTCAAATGCGAATATTAAAATTTCTGCTCTGTCGTGCAATTTCAAGTGAAGGATTACTGCAAGGAAGAAAGGAAAGAAGCCCCGAGGAGTGCTAGCACGGAGAAACACAGTGAGCAGTGCTCAAGAATGAAGGTGAGCTGTGAGAGTGAGGAAGAAGATGAGGGTCAACGGAAAACTGGGCTCAGGCCATTCAGAAAACTGGGCTCTCAGGTCATTCAGAAAACTGGGCTCAAGCCATTCAGGCAGGATTTAGCAAATTGTCTCTGTAAAGGGCCAGGTGGCAAATATTTAAAGTTTGTGGATTTACAGCCATTTCTGGTGTATCCATTCAGCTTTGCCTTTGTACAGTGAAAGGAATGCGTAGCTGAAAGTGTTCCAGTAAAACTTTATTGACAACAATAAACCAAGGGCCGATTTGGCCAGATGAGTTAGTTAAGAAGCATCTGAAGATTTAGGCAGAGGGCTGTTGTTCGCCCTCTTTTATTTTGGTGTTTTGTAGACCATGGTGTAAAATGACACTTTTATTTTGAATGCGATGATAGTCATGTGACATTTCAAAGGTCAAGAATAAAGAGATGAGCTTATGTGTAGGAAATCATTGTGGCTGTTACCTGGAGAAGAGATTGCAGGTCAAAGCCAGAACCAGGTCAAGAATGTGGGGGTTCTGAGCACAACAAAGACCTCCCTGAAGAGAGGCCCACCATGGTAGGTCAAGCTGCACTGTGTCTTCAGGCAGAGCTGCAGTCCCCGGTCTGAGAATTCAGACACAGGTGTAGGATCAACATGAGCACACACACCCCAAATCAAGAGAGAGCTGAGAACAACTCACTCTCTTTCTCCTACAGTGGTAAAATACGTTCTAGAAACTTTTGTTGTGAGTTCTTGCGAGAGGGATAAAACGGAGCAAAAACACCCATTTCAATGGAGTAAGAGCAAGAAATGAACCTGCTATTTTAAGGCTCCTGGAGTGGAGAGCTGTCTGTGTCTGGGGCCAGCCTAGCTTGTAATGACTGCGCGTGGTAGGCTGGCAAATGACAGGCAGTGGGCCTACGGAGGAGAAGTCTTCACGGTAAAGCTTGTGGGGCTTGCTGATGAGTTAGCTGCCAGGTGTGTGAAGGTAAAATACAGGCTGATGTGTAGGGAAGTTACCCTGAGCCTCTGCGTGAACCATGGCGAGAACTCACAAAACCAGGAGACTGGGTGAGGTTAATCCAGCCAGGCTGGCCAGACTTACGTGATGATTGAATGCGTACCAGCTGTGGACCCAGGCAGCGAGCAAGCTTTCTCACAGAAGTTTCCTCATTTGTGAAGTGAAAACAAAAGCAGTATTTACTTCATGAGCTATTGAAAAGACTCACAAAGATTATTTGCTCAAAGCACCCAGTCCCAGGCACAAAGGAGCTCTGAAATAAATGTCAGTTGTTGCTGTCCCCGTTGACTAAATTCCCTGTGGTTAGTAAGTCTTGAGCTCTTTAAACCAGTGTCTGGATCTACAGAGCTGACAGGAGGAGCCTGGCACGGCTGTCCGTCCTTCCAGCTTCTGTCCATCCAGATGCTGCCTAGCCCTGGCTAAGCCTCACAAGACCATGCTCTTCTGCCTGCACTACCCAACTCCAGACAGCCAGTGCAGGGGCCTCCAGAGAGAGTCTCTGGATGGAGTGGCATTGGCACTGTCTTTCCTTATCTCTGCCCTCATTGGATGACAACGGAAATCATATTCTAGAAAGTTCTAGAGAAGTATCATTCATCAGTTATGTCTATTTGATCATTAAACAAGTCAAACCCATGATAGTATTCTATCTTCAGAAGCTGAATGCATGGTTATTTTTCCCACAGTCAGAATGCTATAGGTGAGGCCTTTTGTAGCCTCCCTGGGACCAATGGCTCCCACAAGCCTTGTCCCCTGACTGTTGACAGTATTGACTTCTTACAGATCTCAAGATGATCACCACTACCCACTCTTAGGGCTGAGAAGTGGGGGTGTAGGAGGTAAAGGACCAACCCCTCGCTTAGATCCAAGGAGCCCTCCTGCAGACCATCATGTAATGGTCTAGTTATCTGTCGGAACTGCCTTTGACCCAAGCCTCTCCCTGCCTAAGCCTGTTTCTGTAGCTCTCTCGGCTCCGGGTTCTGAAGAGCATTGCCTGCTGAATTTCCTGCACGCCAATCTCGGACCCAGAGCCGTTTCCCAGGGAATCTGTCAGTGACAGGTTGGTTTCAGACACACAAGACAAGGATGTACATCACAGAGGTTTCTGTCACATAGGAGGGAGTTAGGTTCTTATCCCACAAAGCAAATGTATTCAGAAGGCAAAAGTTTACCCTAAAATGACCCTAGCAATCTTTCTTGTCCCATAGACACTGGTGTCTTGAGAGAATTCAGCCTCTATAGCCTCCAGAGGAGGCAGAAGGTTCCAAGCTCCGGGTTCCTACTCAGGCTCTTGGCCTTGCGAAGTCCCTGTGCAGCGCCTCCCTGACAGGCTTCAGTTGGCCTATGCACTGAAATGTTTCTCAGGCTTAACGTCTGTGGAAGCCTTTGCTTCTCTTTGTGGAAGCTCTTCCTTCTCGGCTTAGCAAGAGCATAGATAGAATGGGAATCCCATCTGGAACACCAACAACCACATGAAAGAAGCCCAAACACCAGACTCCAGATGACAATCCCAGTAATCCCAGGTCCCCAGCCCAGGCACTGGACACAGGAATGAGCCCTTCAAGTTATTCCATTTTCGGTTGGTCTTGCAACTGAAGTTCCAGAGAGCAAACAGCAGTGTCAAGCCAGCCCTGCTGGGCCCCAAAGCTGAGCTACGCCACAGTATGAGGTGTTTAGTTACAGGACGGGAGCACGGCGTGGGACATGGAGCCCTTAGCAACCTGTCTCTTCTTCCCAACACCGCCCCCCCCCCAAGGCTGCTGGTTAATTCAGAGCCAGTTCTCGTTTCCAGCTGCAAGGTGGCTCTGAGACTCTGTCTGGCCAGCCGCAAGACACTGTGTTCAGACTGGAATTGCCTGTGGGGTGGAAGCACATAGGAGCTGTGGGACTCAGTTTGTCTGTCCTGGAGCTGCAGAGACTGGTCCCTAGCCAGCCCACATGAAGCCTATGGACACTCACCCTGTAGTCATCCTGCCTGCACCATGACTGATACCCAGAATGTCCTACCATGTGGGCTGGAGACGAAGGGCATCATCTGGCCATCTCCAGTCCTCTGCATTCAGAGCTCAGCCCTAATCTTACGGGTTGAAGGTATCACGAGCTAGCCAGAAGGAAGCTAGCGAACTGGGAGGGTGAGTTTAAATAGGAAGGCCTGGGTTCCTACTGGCTTTCCCTCCCTTCCATGTATTTCTCCTGAGGCCTGCTGAAGAAGGCCCATTCCCAAGAAACCTAGACATTTCTGTAGTAGGAGAACGGGAACCCCGCATCCTGGGGCAGAGACACTCAAGACAGATTCATTACATGGATTCATTCATTGTATAATTGTACAATTCCATGTAGTTCATGGAATTACAGATTCATTCATTGAAAAAAGCAAGATGGTGGGTGAATGAAAATGAGGACATGGGCACTCCAAGGTAGGTTGTGGCAAAGGTTTTTATTGTAGATATCAGAGAGAGCCAGAGACACCTGGAAGAGTCCGGAGCAGGGAGAGAAAGTAGTACACGATACATGACCAGCAGACTGAACAGGGCCATGAAAGGGAGAGGGTGGAGCGAGAGAGGAAGAGAAGAGAGAGAGGACCAAGGAGGCAAAGACACCAAGAGAGTGTGGCTGAAATGGCTGAGGTGTGGGGGAGTCAGAAGCCGGGAAGGGAAGGGTGCTGGAGAGGCTTAGGGTAGGGGTTGTGGTGAGGAGAGCTGAGAGGAGCCACGGATACTGAGGGAGCATTTTGGTATGTTGGTAGGCACCACAGTTAGCCATTTGTCCTGAGTTTCTTTGGGAAGGGTGAAAAAGAAAGATGGCGGCAGAAAGAGGCTGCAGATTACGAGAGACTGAAGAGACAGGAGAAGCTAACTAAGTGTGGAACCTGATTAACACCTTGGATGAAAAGATGCTATAAAAATCTCCCTTTTGGAGTAGCTAGAATTTGTAAATGAGCTCTTGGGTATGCGACGATAGCGCAGTGCTATTCGTAGGTGTGATAACGAACGTGTTAGTTACACTGAGGTTTTTTTAATACAAGTGGAATTGTTTCAGGGTACCGGGATTTGATGTGCACAACTTACAAACGGTTCAGGGAGAATAAGCAAATAAAGAGAACAGATGCCAAATGGAAATGACTGTAGGGTTAGGCGGCAAGCGCCGGGGTGTCCGTGCTGTGCTTTAACTTCGCGTGCATTTGAAATATGTATGATCACGTTGGGAGGAAAACAAAGCTTGTCACAAGCTGATGGGCAGAATGTCATGCTGTCAGCCGGGGATTCCCCTTATTGTCTCTTCCTGGCTTGGAACAGGAAAAGGAGAGCAGAAAAAACAAACAAACAAAAAAAGCAGACCTACGGTAGGACCCAGAACGTAGACAGTTGGAGAGGATGTTTGAAAGAAAATCAGAGAGAGAGAGGGAGAGAGACTGAAATAGCTGACAAAAGCTCATGAAAATAAAGTCTCCCCTGTAGGCTGTTGCCCCAGACTAAGGAGACCTTTCACCTTCCTTCCCTACTGGGCTTGGGAGTTCCCTCGCCTCTCTTCGCCATATGGCCCAGTCCCACCAGCTGGACGAATATCTTCACATAGCTTCATTCACTGGACGTTTAACCCATGAGTTTAATAGGATCAATCTGAATGAGAATCATAGCTATACAAGATGATCATTAACACCAGCCTACAGTCACTCCTCCAGTGAACTGGAGTTCCAAATATACTAAGTGGTTATGAAATATAATACCCAGGAAACACATATAAATCAAGACCTCTGTGTGCACAGGTTGCCAGTCAGTACTTCATGAGGAAAAGTAGACAAAGAACAGAGACTTCTTGAAGGATCTGAAAAATCCTTCTGCAAGAGCCAGTGGCTACTGTGTGTGAGAACAAGCGTTGAGTACCAGTGTTCTGACTCCATCCATACCTAGTTTAGGGTAATTGTATAATAGGAACCCGGATTTTCACAAGCACTCATCAGCTACTATAGTATACCTCTGATAAACAGACACACACACACACACACACACATACACACACACAAACCTGTAGTGACACGAAGCATCCCTGGTACCTAGAACTCCACCCACCTAAGAAACATGGAGTCTGTGTTACTTTGTGGTTCTGGACAGTTCCCCACTTTCTAGACTTTCCAGGATGCACCAGATTTCTCCTCAATGAACCGTTTCCCAAAAACAGATGTCTGAGCTTAGCTCTGGTACCTATTGAGGGCAGGCTAACCCTCAGCTCTGGTACCTGATGAGGGCAGGCTAACCCGAGAGTCACCTCACAGGTCCTGACTACCGTCTGGCATGCCTCTTAGGAAATCAGCTTCTTCCTCCGATCTTTATCTCCATCGTCTTGAGAGGTTACAGTCGCCTTTTCTTTGGGGCATTCTGAAAGTGTTTGAAGATGTAGCTATGTCGTATGCATACGCTCATACACACAGACACATGTGGGTGAGAGAAAACAGGATTCAGAGCCAAGTGTCATGGGGCGGAGGTCAGAGCCACCAAGGTTTGATTACCCACAGTTTACCTACAAACCTCATGACCCCAATCCATGTACTTCACCTTTCTGAGTCTTTGTTATACCGAAAAGTGACCATGAGATTGTATCTGCCCCATGACACTGACGTATGTCACCAGCTGTGACGTGTAACCACTGCCTGACCTACTGTCAGCATCGGCATATGCCGGGGTGGTGGCTGAGGCACCGCAGCTGTCCTGACGCAAGAGCTGGAGAGACAGTGGAGATGTTTAGTCTTCTGCACTGACTTGACTTAGAGAAGATGCCTTCAGCTCAATTCTTCTGCCGGTGACAATCCAGAGACGCTTTATTTTTCCCTTCTCCTTTCCCTTCTTCCGTGAATCCCACTGAGAATGAGGTGCCGGGGTTCAATCGCTTCCTGTCTTTGTCCCTAGGGGAAGACACTCCTGACCATACCTCCTTCCTGCCCCCCAGATGCTCGCTAACACAGGCAGCCCGTGGAAATTGTCCTGGTGAGGCTCTTGTCCACAGCACTCCTTGGCAGGGACAGCCTCAGGAGCATCTGCCAGTGACACTCTTCTAGTCACTTCTGAAGTTGTTGGATGTGCCTCGCCATTCCAGGTGGCATTTCTCTCTGTCTTTTCAGCAAACTTTAGCCTGGGCAGCAAAGCATGTTCTGGGAACCTGGACTCCTCTCCTTTCCTATCAGACTATCCAGCCCCGGCAGTCACTTTCTGGCCCTGTGGGAGACTAGACATAGATGTGGAGAAAGTTGGGGTCAAGCACGGGTGTCCACACGTGTGATCGTGGTGTGAAGCATGTTAACTAAATGTGTCAGCGGGGACATGACTGCACCATGGCATATTCATCCTCTTGTTGACATCAATCCATGTACCGGTATCTTGACTTGAAGACAGCAATCGTCAGAGTGTCCCATCCACTGTGCATTGGGCAGCCAGTCCTACAAAGAAGAAATGTCAGACGTCATGTCCTCTCCTCTGGCTTGTATACAATTTGTTGGCCCAGTGATTGAGAGAGGGTCTCAGACTCTGTTCATCCCTGAGTCTCTCCATATTGAACAAGTCAAAATCGCTGAAAAGAGAGGAAGCTCATGATCTTTTTGTTTAAAGTCCCCCTTTCTGCTTTTTTGAGCAAAGGGTCTTGCATTTTCATGCTGTCATGTCCCTGCCTGGTCTCCCCAGGTGCTTCCTGGGGACATAGAACCGCAGCAAGGAAAGCTGCAGGTATGGGGTGGAGTGAGCCCTGGTGAGCCTGCATGCGGTGCACGTAGAACCACGGGATTAGATGTCCACGCATGTTGGAGCTCATGTCATGCCACCAATGTGCTCCAAGGCTGCATCCGAGCTGGAGGATTTACTGTTTTCCCACCAGTTCCCAGTCTTGCTTCGGTATGACCCTCCAAATTCCCCCATTTATAATAGGATGTTCCTCCAAGTCCCCCCATTTATAATAGGATGTTCACCGTGTGCCACGATACATTGCAAATAGGTATCTTGATTTTGATTTCACAGAGGCACCCCACTAAGAGTTTGTCTTGAGTCTCAAAGAAGACCTTGGCTTTTAGAGCAGTATTTCAGACTTTTCTACTTATGCGACCACTTGAAGAGTGAATGAATAAGTTTCAAATAAGAAATGGCCCAGGGCTTTGGGGGGTCAGGGACAGAATGGTCTGGTTTGAGTTTGGAATGTTCTCCACTGTCTCACATCCGTGAATACTTGGTTCCCAGCTAATGGCACTGTGTTGGAAGGTTTGGGACATGAGGTCTACCTGGTGGATGTAGCTGATGAGGTGGGTCCTCATTGGTTATAGTCTGGCCCAGCTTTGTTTCCTGGTCCAGTCACCATGTGAGAAGCCCTGCTACAGGCTTTCCTACCATGGAGCCACTCCTTCTACCGTGCTTCCCCCACCATCCTCCACGGGAACTCTGAACCAACGTAGAATGGATTTCCCTTGACTTTTTCTGCCAGATGTCTTGTCAAAGCGATAAGAACATAACAGTATGTGCAGACTCTAGAAGCAGAGGTTACCTTCCCCAGAGGCTCCTCTAAAACACGCACACTCCCAGGCAGAGGAGAAGAGGGAATCCCAATAGACTGAATCTGTTGTTGTTTGTTTGTTTTTAATTTCATGTGACCTCGTTTGTCAAATGCTTGAGGTTATTTCCTGTGCTGTCAAAGCCTTTTCAGAAAGCCTTTGCCTATGCCCATTACGTATTTCCTCCTAATAGTTTCAAAGTCTGTGGTCTTTGCAGCAAGATCTTTGATCCATTTCACATTGGTTCTCATACAGGGTGAGAGAGATGGATTTATTTTCATTCTGCCGCTTGCTGATAAATCAGTTTCCCGACACCATTTGTTAGAGGCTGTTTTTCTGTCATTGTGTAGTTTGGCTGACTTTGTCAAGAGTCAAATAACTTACCCGCAGAAAAGAGCACTGTGAAAATGCCCGCTTTCTGGGAAGGAGGAAATGTATTCTCCTCCCGTTCCTCCCTCCCTCCCATGGAAGCAACTGCTTACTTAGCTCTAGTCATTAGAAACTTTCTGTCCTCTCGTTTAGGGGGAGGGCTCATCCTCAGAGCTATCATTTGCTAATTATTGTAACAGTTTTCAAAAAATATTAAGATTTTGTTGACTTTATATTTTTCCTTTTGAGAATGAGTGCTGGAATAGTAAAAGTCAATACAAGCAAGCTAAACCCCATTCACATTCCCTTTCTTCCCAGGCTGTTCATTTCACTGTCCTTCCACGGAGACCCTTTAATCTTGCAAATCTATATTTCATGCTCAAAAGTTGTTATATTTGAAATTCCTTCCACGTTATATTTCTTCATCTCCTGTTGGCAGTTCTAAACTTTGTGGCTGTAGTTACGATAACAACTCTCCAATACTTCCAGATAATGTGCTTCCTCCTTGTTTGTGGCTGTCTGGGGTTTTTTGCATAATTAGACTCTCTTATATATTCTAGAGAGTGTAGAAAAACACTGGTTAGAAATCCTGGGATTAAGGAAAAGCATTTTAATGTGCATCACAACATCCGCATAGAACATGTGAACCTCCTTTGTAAGTGTTTAGAGGAAAAAAACATAAAATATATTGCCAACCTAAGTAAGGTGATTCCAGCCTCTAAAGCACCCAGCTCCCTTCCTTCTGACTTCCTCCCACTATTCAGTATGCTCACGGAAATGAAAAACTTGGAATGGATCAACTGTACTTCTTAAAAAACTTCTCTTTTTGCCTGTTGTGATGAGAGAAACAGGTAGGAGTTAAAAGGGTATGTAAAATGAGATTATTAAAAAATAGAATATTTTGTCTTTTAATTAAAAAAAAAAATCAGCCGAATGGTGCAGTATATTTACTTCTGTATCTCCCCTCAGTTCTGTCATCTACTTTTGTGCTAAGGATGGCCTCTGGCATAATTTGAAGTCAGGTGTTGTGATCTCTCCTGCATGACTCATTTGCTCAGCATGTTTGTGCCTGTCGGAGGGTCTCGTGAGCTTCCCTGTGAATTTTGGGGTTGTTTTTCTAGGTGAGTGAAGAATTGCGTTGTTGGGATTGGGTGTTCATTCAACTCTGCTGTCAACATCACTGACCGGAGCATAGTCTTCTTCGCAGTACTGCACGTATTCTGCTGATACCGAATGTGGGAGATCTTCTCAGCTTCCTCTGTCTTCTTCCATCTCTTTTACCAGTGTTTTGAAGTTTTTACGGTAAAGGTTCTTCATCTCTCTGGTTACAAATATTCCTGAGCATTTTAACTTTCGAAGTTATCGTGAATGGGCCCCCTCCCTCAACCCCGACTTCTCGTCTTTCTTGTTTCTAGCATGTGGAAAAGCTATTGCTGTGTTGTGTTGGTTTGTGTCCTGCTGCTTGGTGGATGGTGCTTACTGGATGGAGCGTACTGCTGGAGCCTTTACAGTTCTTGTGCGTAGCGTTTGTCATCTGTAGGCGTGGTAATCTGACGTCTCCCTTTCCCACTTGAATCTGCGCTGTTTCTCTCTCCTGCCCTCTTGCTAAGACTGAGAATTTAAACACTGTATTGAGTAAGAGGAGGGGGTATGGAGGGCAGGAAGAAGTCCCTAGACTAAGACCCAGAGGTAAAGAAACACTGTCGAAGCCTTTTGTGTATCACATTTGCACTTGCCAGCTGTGATCTCGAGTTAGACAGAGAGAGATGTGAAGGAGGGGCTAACTGACTAATTTAAGTCTCAGGAGCTGTGTGTGTGAAACTCCTAAACACAGAGGCGGGTGAGCCCGGGAGATGAAGGATTTAGTGAAAGAACCAACGCCAGAGCCAAGAGGGCTGCTGTGGGGCTGGAGGTCGACAGGGGTTGATATACGCCACGGGACAGGAGTCCCCACCACCCATCACGCCCCTCTGCCCTGTAGTAATCGTTCCCCAACGAACATGACTCACGGGCACAGAGCTGGCTCTTCATATCCAGCCTGACCATGTCTCTGACCGTAATTCAGTGGCCCCGCTGGCAGCCACACTTCCTCCCATGCACACAAGCCATGGGAGGAAATGTCTGAACTCCATCTGACTCTGCTGTATCAGATGCTTACTTGGTCTTTGTAACAGGTCTGAGAGTTGCTAGGTCCAACTCTGTCAGGCTGCACCGTCCGTCTCATTTCTTCCCTTCCTACAAGCTAAATCTGAACAAGTTTCTAAATAAGCATCAAACTGCCTCAGATAATATAAGCACTGCTCAGCCCTCAGTGTGCGCAACAACACAGGGCCTTTTAATCTACTGAGCTTCAACGCACAGAAGACAGACACATTGTGTCTTCTATTACTGGTTAAGCAGTATAGTCTTTTGTGGGTGCAGGGTTCCTTGAGGTGGTAAGTGGGTGCGGAGTCACTACCCCAAGAAACAGACTCTGGGGAAATGCCTTCATGGTGCAAATCCATTTATTGTGTAGGGAAGTGGGTTTTTATGGGAAAAGCAGGGCGGTGCAGAAGGGGAGGTCCAGTAGCATTGGTTTACGCTTACTGGACACTTCGCTCAGCCTATTTAAAGCTTGTTAATCGGAGAGGGATGGGTAAAGGTCAGTAAAGGCCCAATAGCCAATATCGATTAACAAGGTTTCTGTAAAGACAGAGGAAGTAGATACTGTTCTGGAGAGCTTTTCGACCAGTGTACCAAGGACCCGCCATTTAAAGGGCCATGCACAAATGTGCTACGGGGTGAGGTATTGGCACACACACACACACATTCACACACACACACTCACACACACACTCACACACACACACACACACACTGGGTTATATTGAAGTTGGTAGACTAGCTGTGGCACCGTGTGACAAGTGTGTAAGCTGACACTGTTGGGAGAAACTGTGCAAGAGGAACACAGGACCTGTCTGTGTTACCCTTTTACAAGCCCATTTTACCTCAGCTGGTAGTGAGGTAAATTTTAAACTTTCAAGAACACCCTTATAAAAGCCACAATAAAGTAACAAAACTGCTTTCAGGGACGTTTACGTATCATCTTACTACTTGGTAAAAACAAAATCAAATCAACCGTATCTCTCTGGAAACGTATTTGGATGTGTCCAAAGAAAAGTGAAATAGAAAGATCAGGAAGCTGGCACAGAGTAGAAAGGGGGGCGCTCTCCTACCGTTTCCTATTCTTTCCTATCTAGTTACGTGTTCTGTTGTCTTTTTTGGTATGTTATTATATATTTTGTAATAAAAATAAAGATTTAGGAGAGCTAAGTGGAAAAAAATAAAATCATAAAAGCTTTAGAGAATAAAAATCTATTATTTTTACAATTTTAGGGTGTGGAATTCCTTCCCACGGAAGGACGACCCAACACCCAGAAGCCATAAAGGAAACAGCTGACAGGGTAATCCCATGAAAATTAAACACTTCCGCAGATCAAAACACATAATAAAACTTAGAAAACAAATAACATGTGAAATTTTCTAGCAGACAAAGGATCCAAAGCCCAAAATAACCCTTACAACTCAGAAAAAGAGACCATGTAAGAGAAAAGTGGGTGCAGACAGGGCAACGCCTGATGCTAAGGCCAGAGATCTCAAGATCAGATCAGAACAGTAGGCCTGAGCACTGGGGTGGGAGGTGCGGGCCCTGCCTACAGGACTGGATAGCCCTCCGTGTCCCCCACCTTTATGAGAGCACCGGAACTCCAGGAATCCTTGGGAGAGCAGACTGTCAGCCGAACACCTTAGAAAAAGCACAGGCATATGTTCATAGCTGCATGTGCACACTTCATAGCCCAGCCTCTTGGGATTCACAATGTGAGCAGAGCTTCAAGATGGACCCAGAAGAATGACTCCTGTCATGAAATCAAAAGGGAATGTGGCTCCACCTGCTCAATAGTGCCCAAGGCAAGACGGATGACAGCCCTGGGAGGGCAATACAGTTACTCTCACACCGAGAGGTCTTCCCTCTATCAGGAGAAAAATCACAAATGTGAGTTCCCTGTGAACCACCAAAGTGCCACTCCAAAGAGTGTTAGAAACCACACCACAGCAACCTGGGAGCCTCAAATCCTGCAGCTGGATGCCTTTATTTCTAGTCCTCTCATCTTCTAGAGGACGGACTGCATCTACTCTACAGGCAGAGGAGGGGAAAGACAGCAGTCACGGGAGGGAGGGAAATGCTTTGCTAGCATCAGAGCCCAAGGCTTTATGTTTACGCTGGTACTGTGGGCTGTGTGAGGTTGGGCTGACTATAAACAGCAACTGGAAAATGCTGTAAGAACCTACAATCAAATGTGAGTGGGCAGCCACGAGGAGCAATGAGCTCATCCCTATCTGGTCCTCAGATCTCTCTCCTGATGTGTGTGAATTATCAGTCATCGAAACACAAATCTAAAGGATATTTTCCTGCCTTCAGGGGAGCTAACAAGCCTATCAGAGCTGTCAGGAATAGGGTAGAAGACTGCCCAGGCATTACTGAGGAGTGGCACAGAAGCCACCCTTCTGGAAGGCAAATTGCTTGAATTTCGATTGCTTGCAGTGAACTGAAGATATTCACACAGTTTCATTAGAAAAGAGAGAGCTTAGAAGCCCAGTGCTCATTGCTAAAAGGATGTGCTTTAGACAAAATAAATGTAGTTGAATTGACTTGAGCAAAGAAACAATAGGTGTGTCAGGTCATGCAGAGAATTCCACCGTGCCTCGTGCAGAAGAGGGAAGGGAAGAAAGCAGGCTTGGAGCGCTTGCAATGAAAGTCCCTCCTCCAAGGCGAGCTGGAAGCTTCTGATTTGTGACTCTCTGGCTTAGTTCCGCTGTTTACAGTGGCCTTGGTTTGCTTATGCAGTAACTGGAAGCATGGGACTATTTCAGTCCAGTGCTACCCTGTAAGAGTCTTCACACTCAATGAGGAGCCTGAAGCTTGTTATTAGTACATCCACGTGTGTGTCGGGGGGATGTTTATCTGTGGATATGGAAGAAACTCCTAAGACACAGTCAAGTAAAAACAAAACACAACACAATACAGAATTATATCTAATACATAATATTATTTACATTAAAATCAATGATATGTATATTGTATATATGTGTGTATATATACACACACACACATTTGTGCATACACAATTAAATGCACAGAAAGCAAATTAGAGAATGGCCGAACGTTACATCTGGAAAGGAGGCACTGGGCACCTATACGAAGAGGTTTGCTGAAAAGGGATTTTCAGTGCTCTCAGCAAATGTTGTTTGCGTCTTTCGTGACAACAGTGTGTGCATTTGTATAATAATAAAAGTTAGTAAAGGTCAGAGAAAGTTTAAGAAGAGGAAGAACAGGGTGGGAGACGGATCGGATGAAGCGAAGATCTGAGCAGAGAAGCTCTGGAAACCACGCAGGTGAGAAGACCGGAGCAGGGCCATGGAGGGCGGGGGTGGGGGGCGTGCTCTAGCCACCAAGTATATAATGAGCACACCCGATCTTTCAGGGAAAGAGGACAAAAAGCAGGGGAGGATGAGAAGGACAGTAAGCTTACAGAACTATACACTCTACTGAGAGGACACCAATGCTCTGGACCCACAAACAAAGGCCACAGATGAAGGCCAGGACACCAGGCTGAAAGTGATCATGGTGTGAAAATTGACCCACACGATGATGAAACAGGAAGCCCTTGCCCAGAGAAGCAAGCGCTGTGCTTACAGTCTTTAGGTCATCAGTGGTTGGTTCTTCTCTGAGGCCATCGATGGCTCAACAAGATCCATATGGACACAGGCAGTGGACGACCCCAGGAAAGTGGCTCAGCCCAGCCGTCCTCCAATAGAGCCCTAGCCAGACACACAGAGGGTGTGAATGTGCTGTTTTTCACATAAAGCCAGAAATGGAAACTCTCAAAGAGAGAAAGGGGGCTTGGAGGAGGCTGAGAAACCTCCAAGAGCAAGACGTGGGGGGGGGGGGGCGCATTGGAAAATAAACTGCAAGCAAATCTCCAGGAAATAAGAAGATACTGCCTCCGAGAAATAAGAACTGGTTGCTGTTAAAATAGTAATAAAATAAACGTTAAAAGGATCCTTCTGAATTTCAAAAGTGCTCAGGGAAATTAAAATGGCAAACATCCAAAATAATAGCATTAAAGCAAATTCAACACAAAGACCAAGGGAAATCTTCCAAAAGATAGAATACAGACAAAGAGATGGCGCCTAGGAGAGATGGACTATAAAAATCAGAGGATTGGCCCTGGGGGCCCAGAACTGAAAAGCAAAGTTTTACAAAAGAGAACAGGAAAGTCTGTAGAAGGCAGTCACTAATTAAATAAAATAATTAAGGGAAATTTACCAGATTGTAAAGCTCATGACCTCATTTGGAAAAATAAAATAAAAAAATAAAATAAAATAAAATAAAATAAAATAAAATAAAATAAAATAAAATGAAATAAAATAAAATAAAACAAAAAACCTGCAGAGCCTGGTGTAGAGCTGCATGCCTGTAGTCCCACTGTTTGGGAGGCTGAAGCAGAAGGCTCACAAATTCAAGACAGCTTGGGCTATAAGCAGGTCCTCCTTGAACAAAACCCAGGGCTGGAGATGAGCCTCTCTGGTGGAGTGCATGCACAAGGCCTGGGTTTGTTCCTAGCAGTGAAGAAAAGGGAGGAGGAGGAGGAGGAAAACGAGGAGGAAGAGGGAGAAGGAGGAAGAGGGGGAAGAAAAGAAGGAAGAGAGAGAGGAGGAGGAGGGGTTGGGGAGAAAGAAGAAGAAAGGAAAACCACAGAAAATACCCATATGGAACGCAGCCCACACTGTGAACTCCAAGGATAAAAGGAAAAGTCTGGGTATTGTGTTCTTGCTATGCAAGAAATGGGATCAAAATGACTCCCAGACTCCAGACAGCAGCCCCATCAGCCAGAAGATAGTGAGATCTGGCTGAGAGTCTGAAGTCAGAAATAGACACACACACACACATATACACACACACACACACACACACACACAGAGCAATGTGCACATACATGCGTGTTGTATGTACTTGCCTAGCACATGTGGACATAAGACTTTGACACCACATGCCTTTCCTCTATTGCTGTCCACATTGATTTTTGAGACAGAGTTTATTACTGAACCCAGAGCTCGCTCTTTTGGCTGGCTTGGCTGGCCAGTGAGCCCCTGACATCCGCCTCTCTGAGTGCTGCTGCCCACTTTGTCCAGTACGGGGGTTACACACACATGCCACTGTGCCTGGCTTTCTTTGTAAATGATGGGGACCTGAGCTCAGGTCCTCTCGCTTGCACAGCAAGGTCATCTCCCCAGCCTGAGGCCAGAAATCTTGATCCAAGCTTCTGATGACATGCAAGCATGGAATAACTCATGTGTGCAAATGAACGCTCTGAAAACATTTTCCTAGCACAATACAGTTCTCAGGAAGCCATAGGAGAGCAAGAGGTGACCAGCGAGTCCTCAAATAGGGACTCAACGCATGGAAGTCCAAGGGGCCTCTCAGGACCCTAAGACAGGAGCCAAGCACCTGGTGGAGAGCAGCCGGTCTGCGCAGGAGCAGGGGGGCCCTGGAGGGATGTCACCGGAGAAAAGCCCAGCCATCAGCAGCATCTGCATAGAGAGCAAGGAGAGCCTCCTTGCAGCCCAAAGCCTAGGGCCAAATAGTAAAAGAACACCAAACAAAGGGAAAACGAAGAGCTGTGCAAAATAGGAAACGTGCACCCCATGGCTTAGCTGTGAATAATGTGAACATAGTCATAACTATGTAAATAGTGGATATTGATTTAGCCAAACATTATCCTCTAACTACCGTGACGAGGCTGAGTGGAAGAGAGGAAAGCACACATATGCGCCCTGAAAGGCGGCTCAGAGGCCCGAATCCTCCTCTTCCAACCAGGAATTTGTTAAATAGCATAGAAACTGGAAAACCAAGCAATGACGACCTAAGCCTGAGGAAGGAGGTACCAGGAGATACGGCAAGCATTCTTAGCAACCGCCCTTGGGGAGGGGCTCCGCGGTGAAAGGGAGCGCTGGTTTTTATTATAACCCTCGTGGAACCGCTGCCATTTCTAAACTATGCACACGTACAACTTGGATAAACATACATTTTTGAACAGTACCAAAGAAACGAGGGGAAAAATTAAAGTTGGTGAAGTGAGCATGGTTCTAATTCATCTCCAACCAGGGAGTAAGTGACTTGGGCACTTCGGGGCACAGACCAGAAAGGACAACTATCCATAAAGCACTTTGAAATCTTGCCTATTTATCTTTAAATTCATGCAGGACTCTCCTTCGCTGATTATCTGATTGTTTTACAGTCATGGCAGAGTGTTCTTCGTTGTTGCTGTTTTTCCTCTTTCTTTCCCCCCTATAGTCACACACAAGGCTGAGGTGACTTAGGCAGACATTCATTCTTTTAGCTCCGATAAGATCTCCTGGGCGTCAAGAGGATTTAATTGAGGGGGGTTAGGGTTAAACATCTCTTGATCTTTTGGTTGCTGAGGGCAAGCACTGCACAAGACCCCAGTCTCATCTGTTTACCTCAGAGGCCAGACCTTACATCTCACCACTGGTACAGGAATGAACCTCAGCACGAGGTCAAGGTAGGCTCTGCACCAGTAGAAGCTGGGGCCTCACCAGCAGAACCCAAAGTGGACAAGGCTGTGGAGGAGGGGAAGGATGATGAAGTCCAGGGTGTAGGAAACATGTGTCCGAATCAGGGAGACTTGCAGCCTGTTCACAGCAGTGAAATGAAATAGCAAAGTCCACCCTGGAGAACTCAACGGTGAGCCCCTCCACCCATATCCAGCCCATGTCAGCCTGGAGTCAGTGTCAATTTGTGCTCTGAGCAAACAGATCTTCCAGGAAGCTTCTCTAAACGCGAGGTGTCAACAATATGCCGTGTTTTAAGCCAGGATGGGTGGCGTATGCCTTAACTCTAGCTTTCGAGAGACCAGGACAGCAGGATTAGGAGTTCGAGGGCAGCCTGGGCTACATAGTGAAAGTCTGTCTGAGAGCAAAACAAGTAAACACGCAAAAAGAAGCAGTAATTTTCTTTGTTGCCCATTAATGTACAACGCTTACCTAGAGGCTCAATATCCAGCTTAAGATACGGAGACTGTGGCCAGAGAGGGAGGTTGTGTGAGCCTGTTGCTCTTGCAGAGGACCTGGATTTGGTTCCTAGCGCCTACATGGCAGCTCACAGCTGTCTGTAACTCCAGTTCTGGGGTATTTGAAATCCTCCTCTGGCTTCCTTCTATACCAAGTGTGCATGTGGTACATATACGTACATGCAGGTAAAAATTGATGCATAAAATCGAACTTAAGAATCTAACAAAAACATGGCGATGGCTAAGGGAAAGCAATGCAGTCCTATTTGGCAGAAGCACGCAAGGTGAGCAGATTTTACTGGTGTGCCTCTGGAAGTTTCCCTCAACGTCCCATTCTGTTCTAGAGGTGATGTGAGCCTCTGCACTGCTCCCTCTTCCCTGATTGCAACAGGGTAGAGAGGCGGTGCCCAGATACACCCAGCTTGCTCCTTTTCATTATAGATGCATAAATGTGATTATTAGTAACCACAGGACACAATCAATACCAGGCTGTCTTGAAATCTCCTCTGCCAAAGACGTTAATCCAAAACTCGTCAGTTTAACCTCGGGATCATTTTTAGGACAAGGGCAAAATGTAGCCATATTCTTTGCCAAAACCTCACGATGGTCTCTAGTCACTTACTGGTACCCTTCCCCTCTGAAACCTCTTCAGCCAGGCCCTGGGAGTTCACATTTTCCCTCAGCACTGTCTCTCATGCTCTGACTACTATGGCCCATTCATCCCCCCTTAAAGTGTTCAACCTCTTTTCTAGTCCAAAGTCCGCAAGTCTTGTATATTCCTCCAAACAGCAACATGGCCAGTCAGAGCTGTCAATACCCCTCTCTTGGTGACAACTTCTGCCTTAATTAGGGTTTTTATTGCTGTGATGAAACACCATGACCAGAGCAACCTGGGGAGGAAAGGGTTTATTTGGCTTCTGCTTCTATCTCACTGTTCAGAATCAAAGGAAGTCAGGACAAGAACTCAAACAGGGCAGGAATCTGGAGGCTGTTATACATCCGCCCACATATCACCAGGATGGCAATGGGTCGTGACAAAGACAGTGAGATATAGCCTAAGTCCCAGCCTCTCATTCACACGTTTCTCCTAGAAACCCCTCCACAGTACACCCAACTCTCTCCAAGAAGTCCACACTTCTCTTCTTTGTTCTCCTCCCAGCCAATCAGAATCGGCTACCCCAACTATTCTCCAACCATATCTCTCCTTTTATCCTCCCCACCTAGCACCCCGTATAAACCCACCGTCTTGCTTAGGGTTTTTGTCTGCCTCTACCCTCTCCAGAGGTGGTCCTTTTGTCCCTAAAAGAACAAAATATTTCTCTTCCTCTGTTCCCTTCCTCCTGTTCCCTGTCCTCTGTCACTCTGGGGCAAATACATCTCCTTTGTGCTAAGAATCTGGTGTCTGGGTGTGCTTTGTGCTAACACTGAATCCCATCAGAGGCAGGAGCTGATTCCGAGGCCATGGAGGAGTGCTTATTGCTTACTGGCTTGCTCCTCATGACTCGCTCATCCAGTTTTCTTATAGAACCCAGTACCACCAGCCCAGGGGTGCCCCCACCATGGTGGGGCCCTCCCCCATCAATCACTAATTAAGAAATTACCTTACAGATCTGCCTACAGCCCTATCTTATTGAGGCGTTTCTTTGTTGGGGTTCCCTCCTTTTAGATGACTCTAGCTTGTGTCAAGTTGACATGAGACCAGCCAGAACATACAGCAAGGCTGCACCCCCACCCCCACCACCACCACCCGGCTCCAGTGATCTCCAGTGCCTTGTTGCTCAACTGGATGTGAGTGGGAGAAGTGAATAATGGGGTGTTATTTATGAGTCCCTTAAAGCCCCAATAGCCATGTGTCAGGCGCCATGCCTGGTGCTTCGTAAATGTGCCGTGACATCTGATCACCACAATTCCCCGAGGTTATGATAATCAGTCTGTGAATCTAAGCCTGGCTCTTATGTGCTTCCCATGTCAATCTCTGTCCCTTAAATGCAAAGCCCGCCTGGGTAGGAGGGAGCTGGCTCTCGGTCTATGGTAGGGGAGGGGGGATCCCCAGGGACCTGCCCAGCTGGAGAGCATAAGCCAACGTGGGCTCTAGACCACTCTCCATCACGGGCTGTAGGTGCGGGAAGGGTTTTGGCTGTTTCCCCGTGGCCACAGATGCGTGGTAGCCATGGCCCTGCTCCTTGCTCTCCTCAGCCCACACGTTCCCCTTACATGATCTCACTGCTGCATGGTTCCAATTACTGTCTCAGATTTATGTCCCTGACTCCAGATGCATACACACAACCCCCACGCACTTCCCTCCTCTTTGACTTCAGCAGGTCCGTGCTAACCTGTGCCTCATCTACTGCCCTGGCCGGGCTATTCCTCCAGGAGCCTCTGTCTCAGGCTGGAACACCTTGCTGTCTGTGGACATGCCTCTCCTCTCTCACCTCCCTTTTCTAACCCTGTCCCAAGTCTGGTAGGGCTAGCACATAAATGTCTCTGGCTCCACTGGGGCCTCTGCCAAGGTGGACATGATTTCTTGCCTGAGTTACTTTGATGACCCTGCAATTAGTCATCCATTTCCACTCATGTTCCCATCAAATCCACTCTGTCTACTAGAAAGCATAACGTCTTCAAACACAAGGTGATCAGCTCTCTCTTCTGCTTAAAGTGCTTTAGATTCCCCTGCCACGTGTGGAGAAATCAGCTCGCTGGGATGGCTCCATGCCGGCAGGGCTGATCCCCGCTGCCGCAGACTCTCCCAGAAGTCCCTCGGTGTCCCACTCCTTCCCATGCTGGCCTTACATGCAGTGTCCATGCCTCTCCACTTCCTCTGCTGGACTGGCTCGCTCTCAAGGACACTTCCCTCTTCCCACGGACCTGGTGTCTCTACTCCTTGCTCCTGTGGAAGACTGGACAGGGGAAAAGTTCCTGTTATGCTAATGGTCAGGATTGTTTTTATTCCTGTGTATCACTGTAGAAAATGACAGGTTCCGTTGTGACATTTCCGTGAACATGCACAACATTCTTCATTCGCTTTCACACCCCCTCACCCTCTTCTGTCTCCCCGCTGCTTTCTCGCTGGCTCCCCTTTGCCTAACAGTTCCCTTTTCTATGTCTTAAAAAATAAAGATCTACATTATGCATGAGGAAAAGGAAAACTGTGGGACTTGTGTGTCCCCAAATCTGGCTTGTTTTCCTCAACAAGATGATCTCCAGTTCCGCGGTTTTCCTGCAAATGACATCATTTTGTTTTCCTTTATGGCTGAGACCCCACTGCTTCTTCCTGCCCTCACGGGTTCGTGGGCATTGAGGACGGCTCTGCGCCTCAGCTGCTGTGAAGGGTGACACAGGAAACACGGATGTGCAGGTGTGTCTGTGCTCAGCAGATGGAGACTCCTCCAGATGTGTAGCCTTGTGATAGCTGGGCCTCCCAGTACTCCCATTTTCAGATTTTGAGGAGCATCATGTTGGTTTCTACGGTGACTGAGTCGCTGGCATTTCCAGCAGCATGCAAAGCTTATTTCTCCACCGTTGCTTCACTTCACTAACAATCCTGGCTGTTTCCTTTCGATCTGTCTTTGTTAGAAAATTTCATGTGTGAATGCAATGCATCTTATCAAACCCAGCCTCCATTCCCTCCCCTCTACTAGCTCCCGAACCGCTCCGAAACTCCTCAAAATCTGAAAATGGGAGTACTGGGCGGCCCAGCTATCACAAGGCTACACATCTCGGGGAGTCTCCATCTGCAGAAAGCTGTTTTGACATGCTGCCAAAGGACAGGTGAGTTCTAGCCTTTCACTTTGGATGGAGATATCATTCCATCACACTTAAATGTTCACTTAAGAAACTGAGACGATCTGGGCAGTAGTGGTGCACACCTTTAATCCCAGCTCTCCAGAGGCAGAGGCAAGCAAGGGGATCTCTGAGTTCGAGGCCAGCCTGGTCTATAGAGCAAGTTCTAGGACAGCCAGAGTTACAGCAGAGAAACCCTCTCTTGAAGAAAAAGAAAGAAAGAAAAGAAGAGAAAAGACAGAAAAGAAAGGGAAAGAAAAGAGACTGAGAATAAATCCAAATAGAGATTAGGGAAGTGTTAGTCCTGAGATGAGCCTTGAAGTTAGCAGAAAGAATTGTATTATTATTACTGTTTTATTATATATTATTATTTATATTTATATTATTATATATTACTATATATGTATTAATTGTATTATTCTAATATTATATTTCCAAATGTTGGGATTTCACATGAAGAGGAAGAGATACATTGCCAATAAAAATAAGCAGGGTGTTAGCATATTTAATGATCTAGTTAGTTAGAAGAAGTGTGTCTTGTGAGAATATTGGGAATGTGTTTAAATTCGTCACTAAATTAACCAAGCTGGCCGCAACAAAGGGCAGAATTGGCAAACTCCATTACAACGCGCCTATATCCCTCGGAGAACATGTAAGGTAAAGGCCATGCGGACAGCCCCACACGCCAAGCATCGAACATCTCAGCCGTGGCAGAAACATGAGGTGGATGTCCCTCAAGTTCATCAGCAAGATGAATTTACCCGACGTTTGCAACTCGCTTTGAAGTCGAAAGAAACCTCATTATGACATGTGTTTTGTTTTGTTTCTTAAGTCAGAATGGTTTGACGGAATAGCGTGTCTGTTCTGAGTCTCGAAACTCATCATCGCAGGAAGACGAATAAAAGGTCATAAGCAGAAATGCGGGAAGAAGAGGATTCACTAACCTTGTCTGGGGTCCGTGTGTCTCAGAAGAACTTGGTGACGACTTGATAGCTCTCCGCTTTTCTAAAGTGTCGTTTGTCACTTTTATCATATTTAATAAATCTTAACCTGGATGTGTATCCTGAATCTTGTATAATTTTTCTCGAAGAAGAAGTCCCCCGTATTGAATACAAAATAGTAGAACCCACATGAGCATTAACTGACACGGTGACAGGCAGCCTTGAGCGGGAAGCTCTCTGGTGGCCTTAAAACCCGGACCCAGCTTAAGAGCCTGCAGAAATGTTCCTCGTCCAGATCTTAGCCTTGAAAGCTTCCACTGAGGCCAGGGTGCACTGCTTTTAGAGAGGAGTGCACCGGCATCTGGTTGTTCCAGAGCCACTCACCAGAGTGACTTCTGTTCACTTCCAGCTCGAATTCTTTCCTTGAAGGCTGGCAGTGGGCACCTTCAGCCTTTTAGAGAGCCAATAAAGTAACCCAAACATTCTAGCAACAAATAAGCTAGTAACCAGCCTTCAAAGCATTCAGACACTTAGGCCTGGCGTTGTTTTCCTTCCAGGAATCTATTCGAAGAAATGATGAGAAAAGCAGACTGATATGTGAGCCAATGAGGCTCTGCAGCACTGCGGGACACAATGATGGTGAGCTAATAGTTGTGTTAACTACCGTGCCCTGCTCACCGTCAGGTGTGTTTAACACCAGGAAGGCACTGCACACACTCACTTCTGAGTGGTACAATTTGAGCCAGTATTTTTTTCCTTCCTTGCATACACATGAGGGTGTCTGTGAGTGAGTAAGTGTGTGTGTGTGTGTGTGTGTGTGTGTGTGTGTGCACAACTATAACAATCAGAAGAAAATGTACTTTTGAAATGACTCAGTGAGAGAAAATTGGTGAGATTCCTGCTCGGGAAGACTGACATGCCTACTCCTTAGACATAAATGTCTTTAACCTCATTGGCTTTTAAAATTTTTGGCCACACGGACTTAAAACAAAGCCTCTCTCTCTTCCTCTCTCTGGTGCTCCAGATTCTTCTCCCAGACATGTCGATCCATCTGTGCCCCATGCTCCCGAACACAGAGTACCCCCTTGCAGAAGCCCTTACGCTCTAATGTGGGGGTGGCCACGGGGTCATTCTACTTCTCAGAAAGTCATGAGGTGCACAGACCAAGGGTGGCTAACTTGGCGATGCCAAGGCGTGCCTTTTTTGGTAAGAGTCACTGTGCAGAAGCAAAACAGAGCAGCCCATATATACAAACTCACACCCTTCTGAATGTCCTGGGTGATCTCTTCTATAAAGCGGGGAGCAGCTCGGAGCAATCAGTGAGCCCTCTCCTGCTTTTCCGTATCTACGTCTCAGTGGGGGAGAATCTCCTGGCGCAGCGAATGGGGCAAATGATGATAAGGGTGGGGTTCACCCATCTGCTGTGATTGCCATCACTTCATCATAGCTTCTTGTTTTCCTTTGGTTTTCCCCTCAATCCTAAAGTCAAACTGCTCTGACCTTCTGAAACCTCTTGGAACAAGGCTGAGCTTGTTAGGACACGGGCTACGTGTTCTTGGCAGGCAACATGTTTTAAGCAGAGAAGATGGAGAAAGAAGCAGGGAAACAACATTATGCACTTCTTGTTGGTGGCATCCAGCAGCCTGTGTACAGGCGGGACGAGCCTGAGACCTTGGTCATTGCTTCGGAGCGCCAGGGGATAGGGACAGGGGGCAGGCAGCATGTGGCATGGCTTCACTCTGCAGCACGGTGAGCGTTCCCATCCCAGCCTGCCTCTGTTTGGAGACTTCGCCATGGGAATTGATGTCACAATTGAAGCCCAAACTCGGGGAGCAGGAGGAGGGTACGCTGGAGAGAAATGGAGGGCCCAGAGCAATCAAACTAGAGATTCCATTCTGTGTACCATCTGGACAGCTGCTGGGGGGCAGGACGAGAAGTTGCACTAATAACTGGGTACAAGGTACCACAGAGGAAAGTGGCAATGACGGAGAATCTCAAAATGTTTGCCTGGGGAGAGCCTCAAATTGTGTGCTTGAGACAGTGAAGCCCACCCTCTGCCTCTCCAGATCTCTGCACCTCATACTCTCTAACCTCTACATGCCTTGGGCACGTTCACCAGAGGGTTTTTTTTTTCATACATTCATCAGAGGAGTTTAACTGTGTGACTGTGCACCCTGACAAGGTCATCACTTGCCAAAGAAACGTAGGATCAGATGTCCTCTGGGAGCTCATACAGACTTTAAGCCTTTTCGTTTTTTAGGATAGCTCAGTATCTTCTATGTGTAGCCTTCATCACTCCCTCTGGCAAACTCAGCGGCCACAGGAGAACAGCCAGTGCCTCGGGGCCCAGTGGGGTGAAGGGGGTTAACTTATGCAGAGTCCCAGTTGGCAAAGGCGGCTTTGGAAATAGTTTTAAAAGGGTGCACTGTGAATAAGCATGATTTGGCCTTGCACGGCCTGTTCATGGGTTTCCAAACCATTTACTGGGAAAGGCTTCATCACCTCTAAAGAAGTGTCTCCATGTCCTGGCCAAGCCTCCATCTTCCCTGATGGCTGCAGCCTCAGGTCTAGGCCACATGCTTAGGGGCACGCCACCCTGGCCACAAGAAAGCCAGTCAGCTGGGAGATGCTGGGAAATGGTTTGCAAGGCTCTGATATTTATTACTTTCCAAATTTATCATGGTTCTGCCTTCTACCAAGGAAAAATGTGGTTTTGATTTTATCTTTGGTGAGTCCTAGCACCCCTGTAATGCTTTGCTGGAGGCTGCCTGGAGCTTGGAGGTCTCTCTTAGGTCTGGACACAGAAGGACCTGCTCTCCCGATACTGAGGCCACTAGCCCCCTCTCTCTGGGCTCTGGCTTTCTTCCATCACCCACTCCACTGTGAGCTTCTCACATGCTTTCTCCGTCTAGCCAGGATCTTTTCTGGGAGATGGGGCAAGAGTGTCACATCAAGCCCTGAGCACCACCATGTGCCAGTGTGTTCAGCCCAGAGCAGCCCCCAGCCCTATTTAAGGCCAGCAGGACTCTGGATGGGGACAGATGAGGGACAGAATAGCTGAGGCCCAGGTCTGGGTCAGATGAAGGCCACAACCAGCCAGGAGTAGCTTCCTCCCCGCAGCCAACCAGTTTCCCCTGCCTTCTCCTATGCTTCTCTAGCTCCTTCTCTGAATTAGCTACTTTGCCATCCTGGTCACCACAATACCTGGCAGGAGCAACGGAAGGGAGGAAAGATTCATTTTAGCTCCTGGTTCAAAGTGTCAGTCTACTGTGGCTGGAAAGGCATGGCAGAGCAGCCCAGGTCATGGCATCGGGAGACTGTAAATGAGCCAGTTCTTATTATACAGACCAGAAAGCTGAGAAAGAAGCAAGAACCTAGCGTGGGTGTAAGCCTCGGGCCTACTCCCCAGTACTTTCCAGCTAGATACCTTCAAAAATAAAGTCACCTCCATTTTTGTGGTGGCCAGGAGAAAGCCTATGAGAGACGTTCCAAATTCTAGCCACTCTGGTGAACACCCCTTCCTTTACCTTTCGGTCCCTCGTCTCTTCCCTTTCCTCAAATTCACCTCCTCTCTCTCTCTTTCTCCCCCTCCTTCCTCATTTTTCTCTCCCTGTTCTAGTGTCTTAGAGTTTCTATTGCTGTAATGAAACATCATGACCAAAGCTAGTTGGAGAGGAAACGGTTTATTTTGATTTTACTTTCATACCACCATCCATCATCAAAGGAAGTCAGGGCAGGAATTCAAACAGGGCCGGGACACAGAGGCAGGAACTGAAGCAGAGTCAGTGGAAGCTTGCTGCTTACTGGCTTGCTCCTCATGGCTCCCAGGACCATGAGCCCAGGTACGGCATCTCCCACAGTAAGCTAGACCCTCAAGAAAATGCCCCAAAGGCTTGCCCACAGGCAAATCTGGGAGAGCATTTTCTCAATCGAGGTTTCTTCTTTCTATATGACTCTAGCTTGTATCGAGTTGACGTTAAACTAGTCAGCACACAAAGTTAGTTCAGCTGTCCACTTGACACAAACTAGAGTCACCTGGAAGAGGAAACCTCAACTGAAGAATTTCCTCCACCAGACTGACCTGTATGCATATCTGTGGGGCATTCTCTTGATTGCTCACTGATGGAGCAGGGCCCAGACCACTGCGGGCAGTTCAAGCCTAGACAGGTGGTCCTGGGCTGTATGAAAACGTTAGCAGAGTAAGCCAGGCAGTACGCAGTCTTCCTCCGTGATTTCCACTTCTGTTCCTGCTTGTGTTCATGCTGTGACTTCCCAATGATGCATTCTAACCTGGAAATACAAGTCAAATAAACCCTTCATGTTTGCAGTCATGATGTTTACCACAGCAACAGAAAGAAGACTGGAACATTTCGCTTCTAATACTTCTTCTCAATCAGGCCCCCTTCTCTGACAGCAGCTGTGCCCAAGGCCTTCTGGGACCTGTCTTCTGGGACTCTACCTGCTCTGTCCCAGCATACCTAGCTCAACCCCACACTTTCCCTCATCCTGCCCCACATTCAGGCTTCATCCTGACACCACTGAGCCATGCTGTGCGTGCTCCCTGCCTCCTGAAGCTGCAGAGTCCCACACTCCTGCTCGTGGGTAGTCACCGGTAGTGTGGGTCTGTCTCATGCAGGCTCAGGAATCCTATTTCCCCATTCCCTGTATTCTCCATCTAGGTGCAGGGTGCCTTCCACCATGTCAGGGGCTTGGATGATCATTGCTACGCTGGCCTTTCTATATGAGAGAAGAAAGTACCTCCAAAGCACCCACCCATTAGCAGTCGCTCCCAAAGCCACCTGCCCGAACCCTGTGACTCAATGTCTTTGTGGATGGGGAAAGCCTTCCCTCCTTGGTTTGTAAACTCAGTCCCACATTGTGGATACTAAATGGCATTGGGTGCTTGTCACCATGTCCGTCTTGGACAAGAGGCCAACGTAGAGGCTCACAAGTGCATTTCAGTCATGGGAAAGGACCAAGGACTCAGAGAAGATACCTGTGCCGTTTCAGGGACTTGGTCCCCCAGGAGCTCCGAGAGACCCAGGCAGGAAGCACTGCAGTAGAGGGGAGGGCTGCAGGGGACGGCAGGTCCCTGGGACTCTCACAAGCTCCCTGCTACAGCTTCCCCTCCCTCTCCTGGTGCTGCCAGAACCTCCAAATTTCAAGACAAACTGCAGACCTGGGTTTATTGTTTTCTCTTCTGTGAAAATGCCAAGGCATAATTCAAAGCTTTTTGAGAAGCACTCTGCAAGCCAAATAAAACACACCGACAGAACAAATATGGCATGTAGACCATAGTTCTACTCTCAGTGCAGTGTCCCCAACACCCATCCTGACCCAGGACCTCCTGGGAGCTGTCAAGAGACTTCTCCCTCTATGCACACTGCTCTCAGTTCTACCAGAGTCCTGTGGTCCAGCCCTCCCCAGAGCTGTCTGGACACTCAACTACCCACCCACACTATGTAGACCCCAGGCCTATCAGCCTGCTCTTGACGCACAGATCCTCGGTCACTCCACACAGCCGGTTACAAACCCGTTAGGAGGCTCCTGTCAGGCATTAGTGTCCCAGCAGCCCACGACATTGCTGTCAGAGCATCTGCCTGGGCTCTTGCCCCTGGTCTTCCGTCACTGAAGAGCCTCACACACAGCTACTTTCTGCCTCATGCCAGGCAGCCAGGGACATCATACCATAGCTGAACTCCACAGCCATCAGGGGACCTCCCTATGGGATGTATCCTCAGAAGATCAAGGGCAGAATAACCAGTTCTGCTTCCCATTAGCTATGCGAAAAGGAACTTAAGCTTTGGGGGCCTCAGTGTTTTTACCTGTAAAACAGAAATGCTGCCTCCAAAATGAGATGAAATCCCTTCCCTGCAGATCCTGAAAGGAAGGGTAACGATGGCTGGCACTCCTGATGGCTATGTGGGAGGCTGGCAGGCACCGTCCTACCTAGCCCCCTTGGTTACCTGTGGCTTCATGATACCGCCTGCCTTCCTTCCAGCATGCCACAGCTGTCGCAGACAGATGCAAAGTGTCAGGGACAGTAGCTACTGAGCCCAGATGTGAGGCTATCCTCAGTCTAGAAATTCTAGGCCAGGGCTTGAGACCACCCTGGCTGAGACCAACCCCCGGCTGAGACCTCTTTAGCCTAAGTCCCTTCGCCCCAGAGTCTCCTGTTAGCCCTGGGGTCCAGCACATGTGGACCCAGAGGCCTGAGCCCTGCAAGGGAGCCGCCCCATCCACTGCTCATCTCTGCCTTCACAAAGATCTCTTCATACTTCATGAGCTCACTGTAGTGACAGCCCTGGGCAGAGGCGAAGCAGTTGTAGTGGGCTCCTGTGTCACCCTAGGGGTCACAGCAGATGTTCTGAGGGCTTTGTTGCTTGCCTTTGAGGCCATCGGGAGTTTTTTGTTCCTTGTTCCCAAACAATCCACAGCCTTCTGTGCGCCCTGAGGCTTCTGGGCCATGCTGCGAGGGTGTCCTTCAGTTATGATGAATGTCGGTCCTGGGCTTGGACTGGCACCCCTTCTTTCTTTCTTTCTTTTTTTTTTCTTGTTTTATTTTCTCATCTAACTCCAGATCCTTTCTTCCCCGGGGACTGTGCATGACTTTCTCGGGGCCAAGCAGAGCTAAGGGGTCCAAGAGTCCGGGCTGTTCCCCTACCCCCCACTGTGCGACATCCTGTGGTAATATTAGCACAAGAGGTGATGAGGTGAAGACGGTTTGTCAGCTTGAGTCGGGGCTAGATTACCCTCTAAGCCATGCCAGGGGTGGGCACACACTCAAAAATGCACAAATGTGTATTCCAGCTGTGGAAGGCGGCCTGACCCTGTCAGAGGCACACTGCCCTCTGCTGGCCTTGCTGAGAATGAGGGGAGAATGGGGCTCTGCTGCGAGGGTCTAGATGGAGAGACAGGATCAGATGGAGTGTGCATGCATCACTTCCCTGACCCTCCCTCCCCATTTCTTATGACACAGTGACATGTCTCCTGAAGATCCACTCCCCCCCCTGCTGCGTTGCACTTTCTGACAGACCAATCAAAATTAGCCACATATGCATACGCACCTGCTGTGTGCTCATGGGGCTCCAAACCACCTCATCTGGGGAGAGCTCCTCTTTCCAGGACATGTGACCAGGCCCCTTACCGGCCTCTGTTCTCTCCTGCACCAATCAACCCTGCTGAACACCTTGCACCAGTCCTCTTGTCCAAACAGTTCACACAGGCCAAACCCCAGGGACTTCTGCTTAAGAAAGACTCATGGTTCTTCAAAATAAGACCTCAGCTGTAAGTCTTGGCTGTAATAGTGCAGACCTACCTGAATGTGAATAACCTTCGGAAGGGTGGTAGTTGGCAAAGCCAGGATGACAGCAAACAGGGGTAAGGTTTTCTGATCAGGGGCCATCAGAAGTAAGGAATGACACCAACTCTCTGACACGCCTATCCCAGACAAACCACTGTACCCACCCCAATAGCTGCGAACCCTAGATATACCACCCAGCGTCTGTCACAGGTAGCCCATTGGCTCCCCTCCCCAGCCCAGGAGCCTCTGCCTGACAGCTCCTCAGACCCTTGCACATTCACCTGGGTTTTCTTCCCTTTCCTATTAAAAAGAGATCCCCTGAAGTGTCCCCCAGAAGACTCCCACATCAGGAAGTGTTCCCTCCCTCCCTATAATTTCCAGGGCCCAATCTTGTGCAGGCTCTCGGAGTTCTGTGTGGAAAGGAAGGATTCAGAGAGAATGCATCCTTTGCCTGGTCTCCAGGGGGAGCCTTTCAAAAGAGTTACATTCACAGGGCTAGCTTTGGTTCTCGGGAGGGCAGTGACTGGCCACCAGGGCCATGCGTCCTGTGGGGTGAGACTGGGCAGCCAGCAAGCCATTGTTCATGCTCTACAGCAAAGCCAGGCAGGCCCTTCCTCCATTGGGAGGAGGTAGCAGCAAAACAAGGGCCTGGGATACAGAGCCCTAATGGCCATTTAAGCAGCTCCCCTCAAGCAGAAGTTTCCCACATGACCTTCTAGCCAGGGCCCCAGGCATTCCTGCCTCCACAGCAACTACAGCCTCCTCTGCTTGGCATTCTGTCCAGCCAGGGCACAAGGGAGGCTCAAAGGGAGGGAGGAGGCGGGCAGCGGTGGGTGCTGGGCTTTATTGGGTGAGACCTTTCCTGTGAGAACCGTCAGCCCTCTGGTTCCGGTTCTGCCCCTTTGCAATCCCCAGAGAAGAGCAGGAGCCACATCAGGTGGGAGAACCCCCTCGGCTAAGTCCAGTTCACTAACCTCTTCCGAGACGCAGCGTGACTCCAGATAAGTGGCAGCAGCTTCGAGTCCTGGGACTCTCCCTGCTGACTTAAGTTTGAAGGATCCACATGTCCATAAAGAGAGAAAATTCACACACTAACCCCAGTGCAGCTCTGGCCAATGAGTGAATTCCCTTCAATAGGCTCTCAGCCCAGGGGCCATTAACCCAGACTTGAGCTTCCTGGGTCTGGCTGCATGAAGCCCAACAAAGGTGTGCTCTGCTGAGCCTTGAGTTGTCTGCCTTGACCTACTGCCACCCATGTCTCCTACATAATTCAGGCTAGTTGGCCTCGGCCCCCATGAGTTCCTCATCCGCAGATGTAACCAACCGCAGATGGAAAAGATTTGGGAAACGCAAGTGTGTAATGAGCGAACACCTCTTTTTGTCGCTCTTCCGCCAACCGGAGCCTGACATCCATTCACACAGCGTTTGCATTGCGTTTGGGGAAGGAAGTCACCTGGAGATGATGTAATTATCCAGGAGGGGACACAGACTCTAGCAAATGCAGCACCATATAAGGCACCTCTCAGCTTGGGTAGTCTGCTCTCTGTGGGAGGGCTTGGCTCCAGCCAGGCCGCCATGCACACAGAGAGATAGATGTGTTGAATGAACTGTGTTGGCTCTTCCCCCCCAGAGGTCTGAGGACAGAGGCCCTGCATCTATCTGGCTTCTGGTCTTTCAGGCCCTTTTCTAGTCCACCCTGGTTCTCCACCCTGTCCCTGAAGCTCTCCTACACCTTCCCTACTAACTGTAAAACCTGGTCTTCTGTCACATGCTGCTCATAGGTGCCAAGCCCTGAGCGCCTAGATGTTCTGCTCTCCCAAGCCATGTCTGCCATGGTCTTTGGAGTCTTTGTGTACATGACGCTTCCAAGACCTTTGAGCCTAAGCATAGGCCCATGTAGCTCACGCCTGTTCCCGTATGAGTGAGGCCAACCCCCAGGCTCCTTCTTCCTCTGTGGTTCTCGGTTGTCTCTGTCCCTGCTGACATTCCTGTTTTCGTCCCCTCTCCCCACGGGGCTCAACACCGAGAGTTTGCGTCGACTTACAACTTAGCTCTTTGCTGTTTTCTGCCCAGCCTGTGCTTCGGTGGCTACCTGAAGCCAATTCTGAGCCTCTCAAAATTAGATTCCTAGGTGGTCAGGGCTCTGGAGAAGGAGCGGGAGGGTGACCTAAGGGTTGCTTCGCAGCGGCCAGTAGCTACTTTCTTCCACATTGGAAGCCAGAGGCCAGCCAGGCTGCAGCTTGGTTCCCCGCGATCGTGAGTTGGAAGTGTTCTCCATAGGCTCATGATAGAATGCTTGGTCCCTAGCCGGTGGCACTACCTTGAGAGGCTGGGGAAACTTTGGGAAGAAGACACAGGCCTCTAGACAAGACACACCTGCCCTCGGTCACTGTGATTCCTACCTCGCACTCTGCTTCTTGGTCCGCCGTGTGTCTGTCTCATGCTCCCACGGCATGATGTGAGTTTGATACCACGTCTTCTCCATGACAGGCTGAAACCCTCTGAAACTGGAATCCAAAAGAAATCTTTCCAACCTTAAGATTGTGGCGTCTTTGTTACTGTTTTATTGCCGTGACGGAACACCACAGCCAAGGTGACTTATAGAAGAAAGTGTTTAATGGGGCTCACCTGTCCATGACCATCAGGGCAACGAGTCTGAGAGCAGGCCTGCAGGCAGGCATGGCACTGGATCTGTCGCTGAGAGCGTATATCCTGATCCACAGCACAAGGCAGAGAGAGAGCTAACCGGGAACCCTGTGGTCTTTTGAAACCCCAGAGCCCAACCTCAGAGACACCTCTTACATCAAGGCTACAACTCTTGAAAAAGTTCCACCACCTGGGGACCAAGTATTCAAATGTCTGAGCCTGTGGAGGCCATTCTCACTTAAACCACCACATGTGGTCACCATGACTTGGAGACAGTCAATAAAAACACCCTCTTATGGACATACCAGGCAACAAGAGGAAGGGTCACCAGTGGATTGACATGATGGGGGTCACCTGCTGGGATCCCCAGGCCCTAATCCTTGTCCCACAGAAGGTACAGGAAGTCTCATGCACCGGATATGAAAGTGTTACTAGCTGCTTCAATTTCCTCCTGAATACGAAAACTTCATAATATAGCTCAATTAGCTGTATGGCTTGTGTGGGCCATTTCCCTAGTATCAAACATTTGGACCACACAGGGACTGTGGTTCATAATTACACATGGAGACACAGATTCTAAATCAAGAAGAGTCAGTCCTTCCGGGTGGGTACGCATAGCCGTATCATTTTCGATGATGCACAGATGCATGACAGGATTGGGAGACCTGGGAAGGATGGAAGGATGCTTCTCACGGTCCTCGTGGGCCTCCCTGCCCTTCCTCAGCACCAAGTGTCCTGTGAGAACCTGGCATGTAGAGGTGTCCGGCAAAGGCTGGTAAGTGTTACCCACTTTGGGAGTGCCGAGCTCCACAAACCACTGGTAGATGTGGCTCCTCTGTCGGTGTCTATAGCCCCGTGGCTCCTGTGTGTGTCTGCCTCACTGACGGGGAGACTGTGTCGAGACAACTGGAAGCCTCTTTTCATTCCTCTGCCAAATGGGCCCCATGCCAGAACTATGATCCAAGGCGTCCCTGCCAAGTTTCCAGCTCCTGTCACGCTGTATTCCTACCCTGGGGGACCCCTGCTCTGTCTCACTTCTTCTGAGACAAATCAAACTGAAGAGAGTTGGCTTGAGTCGAGGATGGAGACTCTTCTCTGGGGATGAATTCTTGTGCATCTTTTCCATAAGATGCTGTTGGAGGGTACTGGAGGGACCCCTCAGGCACCTGTCACTAATTCCCAGGGCAGAACACAACACATAGCTGCGCAATGCCACTCGTAGCAGGCTCCGGGAAGAAAAATAGACGTGCAGTTTGGGCTCCAAAGGCCAGGAGTGATTGTGGCCTAAAGGGTATACTGCAGCCTGCATGGTGTCCTGAAAGCCACAGGAAGTGGGAGTCACTGTGGGTGCTATAGGGACAATGGAGCAGAAAAGGCAGGTCTGGGCTTTGCACTTCTCCTGGCTCCGGCCATCTTGAGTTTCTGAGCACACAGAAAGCACCCTCAGCTACTGAGCTGAGCTCCAGGTCAGTGTAGAGCCTGCTGCTCGGGTGCCATGGTGGACAAGAAAGGCAGGCTCGGGTGAGGGGCTGCTCATACCGGACATCTGTGTGGTAGGCTGGGGCAGGTTAGTGTCAGCTGCAGGGCAGGATCGCAGGCTAGGCACCTCTGTCAGAAAACCAGGGATGCTCTCTACCACAGTGGGGCAAAAAGATGGGAACCCTGGGCAGGCCTTCAAAGGTTCCCCACCTAGAGAGAGTGCTGAGGCATTAGCCATCCACCTTAAGGGAAGGAGTAAGAAGAGCCACTCTGCTGCAGAACAGTCCCAGGGTTCAGCACCTCTTGGGAGAACTCTCTGGGGGAGAGTGTGGTCCTGGGGCAGGACATGGCTTCTATTTTCTTTTAATCTTAAAAATAAAATGGTTGGGCTTAGCCCCTCCCTTTATCTGCAGGTTGCATCAGGTGGGAGCTGGAGGACCCCTTGAGTGTTCTAGGAATGTGCTCTGTAGCTCTCCATGGGAGTTATCCTCTTACCTCTGACTGAGGCCTCCCGTGACATCGACCCTCTCCCTGCAGACCACACACTCTCCCCAAATCCCTTCCCTGATGCTCCATTTCCTCCACATGATGGATCGATTGTGCATCCACAACACAGTGTGTACTTCATCCATCTGAGTGGCATCGCCCCCTGCTCCGGCAGTAGGCTGTTCCCCTGCTCCCCACCTCCATATCCCTTCTGTGAGTTGTTCCCCAGGTTGATCCAGCACCTCCCAGGAGGCGTGTGGTTTTTGATCCTCATTTTATAGACAGAGAAACCACAGCCCAGAGGTGCCAAATGATCCACTGCTAGTGGCTCCGCCCTGTGTGATGCCAGGGTCTGCGACTCACAGAGTCTCCCATACCAATATGGTGACCTGCAGTGAGAGCGTCATAAGTTATCTATAAAGGATGAATGTAGACCACCTCCACTGAATTTTAACACCTCTGCCCCATACCTACACAATGGGGTGTGAAACTCTTCTTGTTGTGGGATACTGGAACTCTATCCTCTGGGGGTAAGAAGGGCCTGGGAGCCATGTTAGTGTCTGCATGTGTGACCAGCAAAGTGTGTGCCCTTTGGGCACTGATTACTAGGCTGAGCACTCACAGCTCTCTCTCTTCCTCAGCACGGCCTGGAAGGTGAAGCCCTCCACAGAGTCCCATGAAAGAGACATCAGGTTGTCACTGGAAACCTTACTGTATTAGAGGGAGAAAATATAGATAAAATGGCTAAATCCCGTGTTCATATTTAGAAGCTGTGTGACCCTGGGGGAGTGATCCGTATTCTCCGAGCTGCGGATATTTCCAGATCTACAACAGGCAGCACTAGACTCTGTTTTGACATACAGAAGTTGTGTACGTATCAGTGGACTTTGTTGGACTCCGAAACCAGTTTCCAGAGGGAAGCAGGCGTGAGTCCAGCAATAAGAATCCTACTTGGAAGCCCATGTCTGTCTGTCTGTCTGTCTGTCTGTCTCCCTCTCTCTCTTTCACACACACAGACACACACACACACAGACACACACACACACACACAGGCCTGTTGAGGCTGCAGTTCCCCAGGTCAGCTGGTATTGTGCTGTACACACAAGGCAATCAGTAGCAAGTGTCCGTGTCCAAGCTCAGTGCTTAAAATCCCACCATCCTCCTTAGAATAGGCGAAATGTGACAAAGCTCTTGGTACCTACCTGCATTCAAGGCCGTGCACACTCAGCTCCTGATGTGAGAACGCTGCTTCTCAATGTAAACCCCCTGCTGCGCCAAAGGAACAGCTGAGAACTAATCCCCATTGACACATAGCCAGCTAGCCTCCGAGGATGTCATTAGCAGGAAGGAGTCCTCTCCATGGAGGACTTGAGATCCAGATGTTGTCTTCATGGGAAAAGGAAACGTCCTTACACATTCCTTTACGGAAAGCTGGTGCCGGGACACTGTGTCCGTGTCCGCTCCACACAAAACCGAAACATCTTGATAACATGTAGTTTCAGCAAATAACCTGCCACTGCAGCTCATCAGCACCAGGCTCTACCCAGCTCAGATTATTGGCCAGACCTGAGTGCTGAGCTGAGAACAGAAACACAGCTCCCTTCCCTGCTTCAAGGTCAGTGGCAAGCTGGTGGGCAACCAGCCATGCCATGTGGGCACCAAGAAACCCACATGAGCAAGGCGCGTTGCTCCGATTTTCAAATTGCACTTTGAATCTTTCTGTCAAAGAGAGAAGGGGGGAGGAGAGAGAGAGAGAGAGACAGACAGACAGACAGACCAATCTCAACAAAAGCCACCAGAGGTAAAATATACCACATAGCAAAGGGCAGCACCTGTTTACCAGGAGCCTGCAGTCCTGTGGAAGTCACCTGCTGCCCTGGTGTCTTGCTTAGCAAAAGGGAGCAGCATCTGCCTCATAAGGCTGTTCGATCACACATTCCAGGTAGTCCCTGGACAGTCAATGCCCACATCCCCAAACCGAGTTGTCAGCCCAGGTGTGTTGGTCTGATGGCGCCACACTCTGATGACAGTGTATCATCTCCAAGTTTAGAGAAACCCTTGCTCCCTTCCTCCTTCTCTCTCTGTCTCTTCCCTCCTTTTCTCTTTCCTCTCTCCACAGTTTAGTCCCCCAACCTGGATGAGCACCCCTCGGTGGATGCTAAGCGATGTGGTATGCCAGTGGTTCTGGTGTGGGTTTGGGGAACCAGTGTTGGCCTTTGTGGCTTTATCTCCCTGCCAGGAGGATGAACTTTAGCAAAGGCTATAACTTGGGGACAGTGATAGGCACCTCAAAAGATTATTGTGAGAACCCCCAGCCATAGGGAGTAGACAGAAAATGGCTACCGGTGGACAGTCCTTTAAACAGCAGGACCATGGTGCAGGTCTGGGTGGAGTCCTCTGAGCACCCATTCCTGCATGCGGGGCTTGTGGGAGAGCATGGGATGTTTGTGGAAGGCTTCACATTCTCATCCTGTGCACCCACGACAGACAGACTGCTTATGTTAATGTCACAGCTCTAACGCACTATCGCCAGGGGCCAAGAGATACAAAAGGAAAAGTCTTCTCCAGAGAACGGTGCTCTGTCTATAATTAACGCACATTTCCAGGAGTCTGGCGCTGGGTGGGAGGAATTGCCCCACCCCTGCTGGTTTGTTAGTGCAATGCATTCCTGGGACTTCTGCAGCCTCTGGCCCCTGCCCTGCTCAGGCAGCTGTACCCCTCATTAAAGAATTAGCAACACTGGCCCTGTGCAGCAGAGCTACAGGCTTTCTGCAGCCGCCCCACCCCCACCACTGTCTTATCTGAGCTCCTGCGGAGTGTTTGTGATGGAAAAGGCAAAGCAGGACTAGGGCGGAAATTATGGATCACTGGTGTCACGGGCTAATTAAAGACTCTGGGGTCAAGTACAAGAGGGAGGACGCAGATTTTCCCATCCAAGACCTGTCTGGTAGCACGTGGCTACAGGCTGAGAAAGCTTTTGCTGCCAATCGCCCATGAGAGAGTGATGAATGGGGATTCAGGTAGGACTTGTTCCACCGCAGAGAGGCAGGACTGACCCACCATGGCACAGGGCACGGCTGCTGAGCCGGCCACAAGTGGGAGAATCCACGTGGCAGCACCCATGTCAGGAGCCTCTGCTTTGAGACGGGGAGAGGGGGCACCCAGGGGCTGTGGAACTCTCGATTGTGAAACGAAGTTCCCAGAAAAAGAAGACACACCTGTGTAAAGATTCTACCGGCTAACTGGTTAGAGAGTCTGTGGTCATTGCAAGGGTTTTTGTGGCAGAAAAGTATCTCGGCCATAGGCGGGGAGGCAGACTGGGGAGGGATATGGAGCATGCTCAGGAGCATGTCACCTTGGCCACTAGAGATGATGTGATTCATTGAAGGTGGGTAGTGGGGGAGGGGGGCGACTCTTAGTATGTACAATTATGGTGAGTCAGAATGTTGCAGATCAGAGCCATATACTTACTCTCTTAGGATTTTGTTTGTTTGTTTGTTTGAATAATATTTCCCTTTATTTCATTGTATTTCAATACAGTTGTATAGTACATTCATTTTTCATTCCTTGAAAGTTATGTGTGTATATATATATATATATATATATATATATATATATATATAGTATTTTAATTGTGCATACCCCTCAGTCTCCTCCTCCAACTCCCTCTAAGAACCTCCCAGCCTGTCTCCCTCCTTCCTTCATACTTTCCTTTTATAATTATCTATTACTTTTTCAATCTTTTAAACCACGAAGTCCAGTTAGTGCTGCCCGTATGTATATGAGTGTGGGGTTATTCATTAGTGTGGTCTTTGTGGGAACAGGGTATCCCAAGAGGGTGTGTAGTGGTGGAGTCACCAGCCCAAGAAACTCAGACTCCAGAGATCAGCCTCGTGGTGCAGATCTACCTTACTGTGAAAGGAGCAGGGCTTTTATAGAGGCAGCAGGGCGTGGCATAAGGGAGAGGTCCAATTTCTTTGGTTCATGATTATTAGACACTTCAATCAGCTTATCTAAAGCTTGCTGTAGTGTGGGCAGGGGGAGTAGGCAAGGACAGGAAAGGTCCAACCATCTTTAGGCTTGTATGTTTAAGCTCTTAGCCTACCTGTTTCGCTGATGTTGGCGAACAAGGTTTCTGTCAAGACAAGGGGATTGGGAAACACCCTAGCGGGCTTTCCCATCTTGGGGCTCAACCAATGTGCCAGGATTTGCCATTTTTAAGGCCACACAATGTGCCGCAGGCTGGATACTCACCCTGGGGCAGGTGCTGATGCCCGTCTCTCTCTCCTGCCGTTGGGATCCCTTTGCCACCAACACACTAGGACATGGGCAACCGCCCAGTGGCCAGTGTCATAGCTGCCATGAGTTCAAGAGTGCAATGGTCTCTGCAAAGTGTCACCTCCATTGCAGGGATCCCTGCTCAGGCCCCCGTGGTAGGAGGACCATGCTCACACATTGCACATGGGCTGAGATAACACCCCAGGTCTGAGTAATGTATTCCCTTCTTCCCACTTCATGGAAGTCCTTGGGGACATGAACCCAGTGTGCAACCCCCAAGGACAGGAGGCTGTAGTGCAGCCTGGTTGAGCATGGTGCAGATCCCTACACAGAGCATTCATGCACTCAAAGACGGACCCCCAAGCTTACTGAGAGCCAGGGAAAGCATGTGTTCTACTTTCTCACCCTAGCAACGGTGATCGCTGTCAGAGCAACCTCGCTACTAAGCTCCATCAACCCCCGTCTCACAGGCTGGGACCCCCTAAAACAAGGCAATGACATCCAATTTGGGGTGATGGCCAGTCACTTCCCAAACTATGCAGCAAACCCATTCAACACACTCAAATGGTCAGTCAACCGCTAGGATCCAGGACTCTTCAGCCTTTCCCAGGAGCAGGTTTCCAGAGGTGGACCTGTCTGTCACCCATGGGATGCCAGGAGCAGAAATCCAGTAATTCCTTAGGAGATCCTTCCCTTTTCCTGTCCTTCTGCAATTTCCCATGCCTAACTTGTAGTTAATACGTTCCTCAATTTACCACTCAATCCAGCTTCTTCTGACAGGCAGGACCTCACCTTAATCAAGCTTATATTGTTTGCTACAGGAGACTTTCTGAATATCCAGCCTTTGTCAATACATCTTTATTAGAAATCAATGTCCATCTATTTGTGTATCGTTGATGGCTGATCTGAAATCAACATTGCAAAGTTGAATCATTGTGGCAGAGACCATGGAACATACAGTATCTGTTATCTGACTCTATAGAGAAAGTCTATGCCTCCTAGGGGGGTTACAAACTATTTTAGTTAATCGCCATAATGTCTTCGCATGCTTGACTCTGATTTCCATTTAAGGGACCTACTAAGACCTGGCAAAGTCACACATACCTCTGGGCTGTGTGCAGAGGATGTGAGAATGCAGTCCACATCGCTGGTTCTGAAGAGCACTCTCAGCATGTGTTACGACATGCCAGAACAAGCAGAGACCGAGTCATTGCCTTCGCCCAGTTGCCAAGGCCAAGGATTTACCTTCTCCTAAACCAGGAAGATGCCTGGTGACAAGGCATCGATTTTCTCTCTCAAAACCTTAGTTAAAAATCAGACAAAAAAAGACATTCACCCTGTTATCTCCCCAAAGCCCCCCAATTACCTAGACAACTGTCATCTCTCTCTAGGTGTTAGGCGCCAATGGAGAAGGTGGGTGGGTCTGATTCTTTCTGATTCACTCGCTGGATGGTGAGATCATGAGATTTCCACTTATGATCCTCACCATGTTCCACTCCTAACAGTTCATCTTTACACATGGGACCACCCACCCATTAACCTGACTACATTCTAAGTACTCCAAAACGAGCCATTTGAATCAAGAACCTCATCTCTGATGGTGTCGGTGGAGGTGAGCAGTCATGGCTATAATGTCACCCTTCCTCACAAAAGTCACCTCTGCTGTACCAGAGACAAAGCAGGGTGTGTGTGTGTGTGTGTGTGTGTGTGTGTGTGCATGTGTGTGCACATGTGTGCACATGTGTGCACATGTGTGCATGTGTGTTACTTTCTAAGCATCAGATGGGAGCCGCAGGTGGGCAGCCACACTGTGCTGTGGCGTTAAGGCACAAAGACTCAGAACTAGCGTTAGAAGCAAATGGCCAGGAGCCTGTGTCCGCTTCCTTCTCTATAACATGAGAGAAGACCCCTAGGATCCTGACCTTAGAGCTGTGGGGCATACAACACACAAGAAGAATGAGGGCACATGATTGGCACAGAACCTGTCCGTGGCAGGTGCTCCCAAAATGGCAGGACTCATCAGCGTCAAGCTCAACAGCTGCCGTCTCAGCTCGCGGTCACTGTCACGAGCATCAGCATCCTCATTAGCCTCCCCACCCCCTCCATGGCACAGCCTCCTGTGCTGTCAGTGCCTGCTAGCCAGGGGCCCCTGCAAGCCTGGGATGATGATTAGGAAGAGCAGTAATGAATACAAATGCTTCCCTGGGCACCACGGAGGCTGTCGTGGGCAGAGGGGGCTCTCAGCACTAGCCGTCCTTACTCCCTCTGGATGGCTCTGTCACTCTGCTGAGGCCGGCTTGATGAAGACGGATGACGGGCCGCGCCTGGGGTGACGCCGTACCGCAGCACAGCCGAGCATTTCATCAGAACACTGTCCTCTGCCAGAGCGGAGTAATTGGAGGCAGGTGCTAAGCGCAATTTAAATAAAATGTTGAGTTAATAAGGGGCGGCTGACAAGGATGTTACAAGCCCCCCTGTCCAAGTTTTCAACAGGAATTTGCAGGCGACTTGGAGGCCCAAGAAATGGTGATTTAATTTCCTACACTCCTCTTTAAAAACAAGCACGACAAACTGCAATTTTTTTAAAAAATAGCTTATTTATTTTCACATTGGGGATTTAAAAAACGATCAGAGAACCAGATCTAAGAGACTCCTGAGGGAGCTTGTTGAGCCCCGCCTCCCTGCCCACTTCCATGTCCCCATTCAGCCCCTGCTGACCTGCCTCCCTTGCTCCCTCAGTTCATCTCCCCTGGTCTGACGCACCCTGGTCTTATCACACAGACCACCCTTACCAGAATACTTCTTCTGGATTGCACATGACACTACCCTCCTGCAGAAAGACCCAGAAAAGCTTTCGTTTCCTACCAAGCAGAGCTGAGCCCCTCGGGGACACCATGCTAGGTCTCCACAACTCAGCCTTGCTTGGCCTTTCTGTCATCGCTCCTGGCTCCCCATAGCTGTTCCAACATGGCATGAACCCCTAAAATCTTCTTCAGCCCATCCAGAGGGCCCATCTCGAAGTCTCATCACTCCTGAACACCTTCCTTCATCCCAGTCTGAAGTCGCCCAGTACACTGTCCAGGGAAGGCTGTCTCTGGGTGTCCCCTCAGGATTGGTCTTAGGTCCAGTGAAGTCTAGTGGGGACAAGCTGTGGATTGTCCACTCCACTGGCTACACATGGAGTCCAGAGGAACCCCACCTCAGCACCGAGGGAACCCTCAAGGACCCATAAAACCCAGACCCTGCAGGGAGGATCCTGCAGTGGTTTGAACGTGCCTTGTTCCCTCCGAAACTCATATATTTTAGTTGCCACTTTGGAGCCTCTGAAAGGTGACCAGGTTGTGAAAGGAGCAGCACATTTTCCGAGGGATGGGGTTGAGCTCAGTGTTGAGTAAGTCTGTGTCTTTCAGGACGGGACTGGTTAGCATGAGAATGTGTTGTTCTAGTGTTTTGTCTACTCTGCAGGTACCTACCCATCTGCCTGTGGCTGTGGGGTTGTCACCAGAAGCCAAGCACTTACCAGAAATATGCTCCGAGGCTTCCTAGTCCCTAGAACCATAGACCACAGTACACATCAGCTCTTTTGAAATTGCACTTCCTGGTGTCCTCTTATAGAAGAAAACAACCCACAGCATGTATGACCAAAACAGACTTTTCTGCATCATCTCCAGAGTTGTAATCTGACTTGAAAGACAAAGGAGGGCTGCTGTGAACAGTAGCAGCTCTGAGGTAAGGTGGACCCTGCATCATCTTCATAAACACCCCAGCCCCCAGTCTTTCCAGTAGAGCTGCTGGGCCAGAGGGGAGAACAGCTCATGGATTCCTTAGCCAATCTCTCCAGAGAACAGTCCCTTCCAGTCCCAGCCCACGTTTTCCTGCTTAGTCGTAGTTCATTCCTCTCCAGGAGACCTTTCGGAGTTTGAGCCACACAGAGGAGGCCTCACAGTTCTGTTTTCACTGGTCAAGATGGCCCTGAGAACACACTGCTGGCAGCTGTGACCTCACTGACTTTCCCTGAGCGTGAAGCCCGACTCTCTGGTCACGTGAGAGCCTCTGCACACAATGTCCTGATTCCTTTCCATCTTCTATTCAAGCCAGAGTTACTCAGTGGAATGCAATGATCTGAGGGTTGTCTCATGGTAGGTTGGGCTGCACCCAGTTTATCCTCAGTGCTCCCTGGGAGCCCTTCCCCCTCCCACTGTGTCCCAGCCCTTCAGATCCTTCCAAAAGCTCTACGGAAGTTCACATTCAACATGTCCTAAACTGAACTCATTTACAGCTTCCTCCACACTCTATCTTGTGCTCCCAAGAATGACATCAGCACCAACTAGACCCCACAGCAGAAACCTGAAAATCGGAGTCGATAAGATGGCTTAGCGGGTAAAGGCGCTCCCAGCACAAACATGGTGGAAAAAGAGGGCCCAATCCCTGGGACGTTCACCCACATAGATATATAACACTTTAAAATAAATAAATAAAGATAATTTAAAACTTAGAAGCCTGGAAACCATTTGAGGTGCTTCTCACCCTCATCTATACCCACTGAACAGTTAGTACAGTGGACTGACTGCCTTTGCCCAAAGTCGATCAAATCCCACTTATCCCCATACCACCCTCTCTCACCTCCCTGAGTCCCATCTTCAGTCTCATTTGTCTGACTGCATCACACCAGCCTCTGATCATCGTTTTGTTTTGTTCTTGAGGCAAGATTTTGTGTAGCCAGAGTGGAAGTGCCCATGAGAGGGTGGCCTTGAACTTCTGATCTCTCTGTCTCTGGCTCCTGAGCTGCAGGATCACAAATGTGAGCCACCATGCCAGATTATTTGGTCTGAAGGTCCAACCCAGGGTCTTGTGTGTGCTAGGCAAGCAATTATTAGCTGAGCTATGTCCTTAGTCTTGACTGGTCCTCTGGACCCTCTCTGATCCACCTTCAACATCAGCTTCAACATGATCTTCCTAGAGCTCCAACGGTCCCGTTCCAGTCGACATCCCTTAAAGCATCCCATGAGCCTCAAGGCAAACTCAACACTTGCTTTGTAGAGTATGAAAACCTCACCACCTGTCTCAGCTATGTCCTCAGCTGACTGTCTTTCCCTATTGCCCTCTACCTGGCTCATGCCTAAGTCCTCAGCTGACTGTCTTTCCTTACTGCCCTCTACCTGGCTCATGCCTACGTCCTCAGCTGACTGTCTTTCCTTACTGCCCTCTACCTGGCTCATGCCTACGTCCTCAGCTGACTGTCTTTCCTTACTGCCCTCTACCTGGCTCAGCTATGACCTCAGCTGACTGTCTTCCCCTACTGCCTTCTGGCCACTCCTTTCATTTCTCTGCAGCCCTTATATTCTGATGCATCCCCCAGGCCTGAGCACACTCCAGGACAGTGGCTCTCAAGTCTGAGCATGCTTCAGAGTCAGCTGTGAGGGCTTTGTGAAGCATGGAATGCTGGGTCCCTTCTGGGTGCTGACGAGTGAGTGAGTCTGAGAGCTTTCATTGACACCGTCATTTTTTTTTAACTGGGTTTTTTGTTTGTTTGCTTTTTGTTTTTGAGACATAATATTACTACATATTCCAGGCTGTTCTTGAATTCAAGAGCCCTCTGCCTCAGCCTCTTGAGAACTGGAATTGCAGACCTGCACCTTCTACGCTCAGTGCTAGGATCACACTTTCAATGATGTTGTTGCTGCTGGTCTTGCGGGCACATCAAGAATATCCATTATAGATGCACTCAGAAGGGAGTCTGCAAACGCCGGCTGAATGACTGAGCGGGCAGGGAGCACACACTCTTACCCAACAACATTTGAAGCTAATCCATGAGTCTGTTGATCAAATCTCACATGCATGAGCAAGCTTGGGTGGGATTTCTGAGCAAGTTAAAAGGGCTAAGTGACACCCTGCCTAGCAATGGTCCTAAGGACTGTCTCGGCCTGTGCCTGTGGGCCCAGCTGTGCATCTTGAGGGGTCAGCATCCTTCCCAGGCGCAGAAGTGGGAATTAGAGGGCTCGGCTCTGAGCCTCCGTCTGGATTCCTGTTACATCATTTGGATTTCTTTATAGACTAGAGAGTTTACAACATAGTCAAAACACATGTTTTTGTGATTTTTCCAATAGCCTTGATTCCTGCTACCATGTCCTGTTCCCAAGCCACTGCCAAGTACCACCGGCACATGCCAGCACACATCTGAGCTCTCAAATGCATACAACATGTCCCTTCTCATATGGGTGGGGCTTGGAAAAAAACAAAATCAAAAACCAGTCAATGTATGAGATATATTGAGAATGCCAGCTCCATGAGGCTGCAGGGAAGTGAGCAGAGGAGAGTGAGACTTCAGGAGTCTACAGGGTCATGGTGCACATAACAAGGATCCCAGTGCTAGCCAGATGCAGTGAGATACGGGAGGCAAATACTGGAAGAAGAGACCCTCTCGGCTTCTTCTATTTGGACTTCTAACCCACAGAGCTTTAAGGCCTGTTGTGTGTGCTATACATCCCAGGGGTATGAGATGGGTAGGGCAGCCTGGGAAAAGTTTACAGATGCCCAGGAGTTTCAGCCAGTGTAGCCCTGCTTGCAGGGTACAGAGTCAAACAATGAGCTCCGTGAACAGGAGGAAGCATCCTCCTACAGGGGAGTACCCCTCAGCTCCAGCCCCTCAAGGCATCTTCAAATATTTCCTATGAGCACCTCAAGCACCCTCACACCACCATGAGTATCTTAAAATGCAGACTTGTGCCTTGGATCCTAGGACTGAGTGTGTCTTCTCAGTGACATTACCCAGCTCCATATGGAAGGGCTAAAGCTTGGTTTCCAGGGCTCTGAGCTCCCAGGAAGATGTGCTACACATCCTGGCATGGTCCCCAAGGATGCAGGATAGTTATCGCTCTGAGATATTTTCATCAGTTTCCTAGGTTTCTTCTCAGTTGGGGTCCTGCCACCCCACCCCACAGGGATTCTTTATAGGTGGCTACCTTCTGGCTCCTTTCTTGCTTCTGCCATGGGGCTCTGGAAGTCATCTGGCCTCAGGGCAGGCTCCAGAACCCAACAACACTGAGCCTGGGAAGGCAGCACACAGGAGTAAGGTCTAATAAGGAGGCTGACCACAGTTCTGCCTGTCTGACTCCGTGTTTGAGCATCTCCACAGACTGCCATCTTTGGGTTTGATGGTTTGCTAAAATGATTCAAAATACTCAGAAAATGGCTCTTCTTGCTACCTACCAGTTTGTTGCAAAGTCAGAAGAGAAGGCACAGGTTGGACACCAAGCTAGAGGGAAAGGTTTTCTACCCAGTGTTTACCATCAGGAATCTGTCAAGCTGCCTGGCTTCCAGGGTTTTACTGGGGATTCATACATAGCTCTGGTTGAGTAGATCACTATTCATGTGATAGAATGCAGTTTCTAGCCCCGGACCCGTACCTGAAGGTCAGAGACGAGAAGGGGTAAAACTCAGTCCCCAAAGAAAGTGTCTGGTCTTTGTAATGGCCAGCCTGCCTTACTCCATTAAGGATGTATGACAAAGTATCATGGTTTGGCAGCTGATAAACAACAGGAGTTTCTCATACTTTTGGTGGCTAGCATCATGACACCACAGATTCCATGAGGACTTCTTTCTGGTTCACAGAAGATGCCTTCTCCTGTGTGCTTGCTGGTAAAAAGAGGGAAGAGGGCTCTCTGGGGACACTTCCAAATGGCTCTGATCCCATTCATGAGGACTCCACCCTTGTGACCTAAATAATTTCTCAAAGGTTCTACCTTATAATCCTATAACCTTAGGTGGAATTCACTGCATGCATTAGGGGGTAACGTGTATCTGGGATTCACTACATGCATTTGGGGGTAACGTGTATCTGGAAAACTGCACTGCTCCTCTCTATCAGTGCTATGCAGATGCCTATGTCTGGCCTGCAGATTCTCACCTCACTCCCACTGCCCAGATAGTCCTGACCCAGAGGTGCCCCCACAGATTGCTGTCGGGGTGCTGAGGCAGAGCCTAGGAGGCAGGAGAGCCCACTGGGGGTGGGGATACCGAAGTACCCTGTTCCATCTTCGGATAGATGGAGAGACGTGGAGGCAAGGTGGCATGAAGTTGCTTCCATGAGGAAGTCTCACTGGATTCTTCTTGAATAGAGCTAGAGGGAGTTGGGGGTAGAAAGATTGGGAGGAGGGAGGAGGCCCAGTCATGTGGGAGACTCAGTTTACACAGAAAAGTGTGAAGGGAAGAGGACAGACCCTGTGTGTTTCAGACCCCAAACCAGGTAGAATTCCATGGCTGACTGGCTAAGGTGGCCAGAGGAGGGGTCTCCGGGCCTCTGGAACAGCTCTGGGGATG
>JAMJFZ010002851.1:0-83617 GCA_026225945.1 Cricetomys ansorgei | reverse complement strand
CTGACGGTGGTGAGAGGAGGAGAGTAATTTCTCTTTGGGGTTGTGTCTGCTGCCAGTATGCTCATATCTAAGTAGGTGGACTCACATACATTCACAAATGGTCAGCACTAACTGGACTCAGTGGGCTATTAATAATAATGTTTAAAATGGACATTAAGCCCAGAAGATTGATGAGTACATGATGAGTTGGAGAAAGTGCAGTGGTATATGAGAAAATTCAAATTTTCAATTAAAATATTATTTAAAAAAGCATTTAATTTTGATGTTATAATATCTGAAAGTTACATTAAATTTAACATTACTTGGCCCATGGGACATTATTGAGAAAACCCCCCTTAAGTGTGTAATTTAAATTTAAATATTGACTTACAATTGGCCACTTAGTTTTTCTACCGCTGTGCTGCTTCTGCTCCTGTTGTGAGGTCTGTTTTTCATCCTTCATGACAGATTCTGTTGACAAGTGCACAGATTTCACTAAGCTAAGTATAACAAGCATTTAAATAAAAGCTATTCACTGTTAAAATGAATAAAAGTTAAGGATGAGAAAATATTTGTGATCATTTTCCAGAGTAATAATTTCAATTATGTGTAAGCCCATACTGAAATTATTGACTTCTCATATGGAAACATTTACTGCTTATATGCACAGATCAACTTATATCAGCTGTATGTCTCACAGTACACATGTACAAGAGCAAGTCAGCCCTAAATAAATTTCTCCTAATTGGTTTCAATTTTTTTACTTGGTCACATATGTCAGAATGTTCCATACGTACCAACATGTTAATGGTGAATGGGTGTTGTTATCCCTGTGCTTGGGTCAGAATTGCAGAGGTAGACAACAAGTTTACCATTCACTCCTGGGAAGGACTCAGATTATGGAAGTCTAATATATAATTTCAAAGTATTCGGACTTTCATGTTTACAGAGCAGTTCATGTGACAGTTCTCGTGCAGGGAGATCTTCCTACATATGGGTGGCGGGTAAGTGTGGTACACCTGACCTTGTTTGGGAAAACACTTCAAGAGAAGGTAAGAATACAGAGTGATTCTGCTTTTGAGTTTGGATTAAGGGAATTTTTTTCAGAAATAACTGAATATGTAAAACAGTCACTGTCCAGTGTCCAATAGAGGAAATTAGTGACTTAATTAATGTGCATATATGAAGCTGTGCAGAACTGATTCTCACTATCCCTTGATTACCCCTGACATCAGATGTGAACGGCTCACAAGAGCTCATTTATGTTGTTTGTGTGACACTGTCATTTTTCTGTTGCACGTTTTCCTATGGAGAAAGAAACTCATTTGGGTACTTTGTGATACCTCATGCAACTCCAAAGCATATCACAGAACAATACCATTAACTGGGATGCTTGATTCACTGGCACAGCATGTGCTTAACATGCTGAGAGCCTGGGAAAACTAATAAGCAAAAGCACTCTCAATGACAAGAAAAATTAACAAAATTCAAGCAAAAGGGAAAGTGTTTGCAAACAAAGAAGTGAAAAGCATGTGTGTAGTATGCGTCTGTGACTTTGCATTTAGAGATCACAAGAACTGCTCTCAAGGAGTATAGGGGAAGGCCCTAATATAAGTTAATTGTGCAACATAAGCAAAAAAGAAAATATATATTCATCTTATATTTTGCATTGATATCTATAGATTCAAGTTCATGACTGATCAAGGCATTGAATTATTATATTGAATCATACACAGATGCAGACAAACTGCAGTACTCTAATCTATACTGACACTCATTTTGTAACAACAACAAAATAAACTAATTGAAAGCCTCCTATCCTTACATGTTCAGATTTGTCTAATGCATTACTGAAGATGATACAAATTACATATCTACACCTGAGAGGTGTGGAGGGAGGACTCCTTCAGTGACTAAAATCTTACCTGTTTCTCAAATTTAATAACATGTATATTATTAGCATCTTACTAGACCTTTTGCTTACTTTGTATTTCCTTGGTAACTTTGTTTACTTATAACAGATAAGGCTCTGTTTTACACAAACTTTTCATATAATGAATATCTTTAAAATGTACTACTTACCTTTCTCTAGGTGTTGTACTATGTTCTCTCCTGTAGTTTTGTCCATGTTGGATGAAAGGGGAACTTCCGTGGGATCTTCCTGCAGTATGTTAGTGTCAGACACACTCTGTCAAATGAGTATTGGTAACATGTTTTAGGACAGTCGTGTTTGATTTCTAAGAAAATGCTTCAATTCTTAATTTTACAAAAATTTTACTTTAAATCTATGAAATGTGTGCTGAAGACAAAGATATTTGAGTGGAAAAGCTAACATACACTGAATTTTAAACTGATCCTTCACTTCTCATTTATGTAAAAGGAATACAGAACAAAGGCAAAGTCATAAGGAAAGATCTGGTGTACCTTATTGAAAAAGGCAATTACTTTTAGCTTAAGAATACTTAATATTAATTTATATTCCCAAATGCATTTGAGGGATATTAATATAATAAATAAATTCCTACACTATTATCAGGAAAATTCGTATAAACTCTATTGATTTCTTTCTTCCTACCAGTCCCCTTCAAATAATCTTCTTTTCCATTACTGCTCCAGCTAATACTTCGAGTACACTGTTGAAACGGAGTGGGGTATAGTGGGCATACTTGTCTCATTTAGGACTTCAGTGGGATTACTTTATGTTTTTCTCCATTTAGGATGAGGTTCACTGTGACTCTCTCATATATAGGTTTTATTGTTCTGAGGTATGTCTCTTTTGTTGTTCCTCCCTCTGGGACTGTTATCACGAAGGTATGTTGGGTTTTGTCAAAGGTCTTATCTGCCATTATTGGGAAGACCTTGTGTCTAAATCCATTTATGTGGCTTATTCAATTTATTCACTTGTATATTTGAACCATCTCTGCACCTCTGAGATAAAAACAACTTGGCCATGGTGGGTCATCTTTTTGTTGTATGTCTATTTTAAATTTGCAAGTTATTTTCTTCAGCATGTTTGCATATTTGTTCATAGGCTGTCATGAATGCTATCAACTTCTCTCCCCAACATTATGGTCAAGGCAGAGACTGCAGAGAGCAAATTATTGTATGCTGTTTCTCTAAACAGACTGTGTTAAATGGAAATCTATAGTGGATCATAACTGGGAAATAATGGGATATTGTTCATTAAATTAATAAAAAAAACATTTTGGCTGTAAATTTGATGACAAAACTTCCATGCTATAAGTGATCATTCTCTAACAAAGCAATTAATTGGATTATGTGGTCAAATATTTTCCTCATATAAAACACTTGAAGTCATCCTGTGATCCCAAGGAAAAATGTGAACCTTCAAACTTACTGTGACTGACAGCAAATATTGAAATAATGGAACTACAGTTTTCTTTTTCAAAGAGAACTACAACGTTTTATTGAATCTAATCCAGAGGCTAGCATTTTCACATCATCCATTATAGACACAGACCCAAGAACACAAACCACAAGATCATATTGTTAGATGCAGAAATGACCATTGACAGTCTCCATCATCACTTCATCATAAATATACTGGGAGATTCTAAGAATGACAGGGGTATATTTCAACATGGTGAAGGCAACAAACAGCAAAACCAGCAACAATGTTTCATTAACAAAGAAAACTCAAAATCGAAACATTTCTAGTAAAATCAGGAACAGCACAAGGAAGACCATTCTTCCCCCTATTGTTGAATACAGTTCGAAATTTTAATCAGAGTAAGCAGTAGATGACATAAAAGAATATGAATATTGAAGGATGAATGAAACTATTTATTTGTAGATGATATGATTCTATAAAAGTAAGCCACTAAAATCTTCACCAGAAAACTCCAAGACATGTTAAACACAATTAGCAAAGAACAGGATACAAAATTTAAGAATAAAAATCAGTAATATAAAAAAATACATACATACATATAACAAATATATACATACATATTAAATATATACATATTATATATATATATATATATATATATATATATATATATATATATATATATATATATAATGTAAAAAAACACACACAGATACCAGACCTACTGTGGAATGAACAAAGAAAAAAATGCCATTTAAATTAGTCTCAAAATATAATAAATTGGAATTTATCTCAACAAAATAAAAGTGAAAGACTGTTCAGTGAAAGCTTGAAGACAGTGAAAATAAGAAATTGAAGAAGTTACCTAGAACATGGAAAGACATCCTCTGATCATGGATTGGAAGGATTAATGTTGTGAAAATAGATATTTAAACAAAAGCAGTCTGCGTATTCAAAACATTCCTTGTAGAGTTTACAATACAATATTCACAGAAAATAAAAAAAAAATTTAAATTTCATATGTAAACACAAAGGACCAAGAATAGCTGAAACTATTGTGGACCAGAAAATAAAGACATAGCAAAACAAAGAATATAAAAATCAAACTTCTTAGGGCTTCGAAATTACAGATTTTGAGTTAAACTACCTTATTATAATAATAAAATCAGCACAGCACTGGCCCCCAAAAGACACATTGATCAGTGGAAGGTAATTGAGGACAAATATATAAGTCCACAGGCTTATAACCACTGGATATTTATAAAAGAGGCAAAAAATTCTTATTGTAGAAAACAAATCATGCTGGTCAAACGGAACAGATATAGGTAGATGAACGAAACTAGATTCACATCTCTCAGCCTGTACAAAACTCAGCTTCAAATGGCCTGGTACCTTGATTCTGATAGAGGAGAAAGTACAGAATGATCTTTAACTCATTTTAACAGCACAAACTTTCTGGACAGCATACTGCAGATACAAATGTTAAGACCAACAAGTAATACACGGGACCACATAAAACTAAAACTCTGTGTTGCAAAGGACACTGTCATTTGATTGATGAGGCAGCTTTACAGAATGGTCAAAAGTCTTTACCAGTTGTACAATGACAACTAGAATACACAAAGATCCATTTTATTACTTGAAATGGTGATACATGATACTTATATTTAACTCATTTTTACCAAGGTGTGTAAATATGTTTCAAATGAACCAATTACAATAATCAGATATTTATTTACTGTACATCAAAGGACAATATTTAGCTATGTGATAGGATTCTGAGAACATTCTATAATTAATAATAGATTAAATGCTTTCATTTAATATTAAACTAATAATCTGTGGATTTATTAGGTAGTTTAAAATGTAGCATAGTTGGCCTATGATAACGTCATTAAAACAAAGTGTTAAATGGGAAATTTAAATGCAAATTTTTACATGTAGATTCTTGATTTTCTGTACTATGAGAACTTCTCTCGTGTTCCAGTTTAGATTCTAGCATTTCTGCTTTGAGTTCAAGATCTTCTGAAAACTCTATATCTTTTGTGAAAAAATTGAAAACAACATTAGGCAAAATAATTCTATGAAAATAGCAATAAATTAAACAAATTTTTCAAAAAATGTTATTTCTGTAAAGCATACTGCATGGCTATATATTTATATTCTTAGAAAAGCTCGTAATTGCAAGAAAATCAATCCTTTCCCTGTATAGACACTATATATTAGTGAGTTTTGACATGATATTTCTGGAAATTCACAAAAGACATACATGCTTACAGTGTCCACATTTGAAATTACTGTGAAAGAAGAGAACATTCATGCTGTGAACTATTCTCTCACTTCCAATGGTAACTTTTAAATAACTCACTGATGACTTCACTAAAATTATTCTTAATTTACACACATTTATCTGTCAACAGGATACTCAACAGGATACTCAACATTCTTATGCTCCATACTGACAAATTGTCCTTTTATGACACATTCTAGTGCATGGAGTCATTCTGGAGTTTTCATAGAAAAGTGGGTGCTGCTTTCTTTGTTCATTGTTCACTGTTAATTTTTAAACTCTTCTTTTATTCTTCCACTGGAACCCATTTTCTGACAGGTGTACCTGTTTTTCTCCTTGACAAGTAGGAACTATACTTTGGATCATACTCATATCAGCAGTCCTCATTTGTTTTTATATCTTTCTTCTCTTTAATTGCTTTGTGTATTTCTGACATGTCCTAACATTGGAGTCTAAAAGTAAATTAAATATTCAGGACATGGCTTCTTAACAGATACTGCCTATTCTGACAGAGATAAATTGTGTTTCAGTCAATAGAGTGTAGGGAACTGGAAAGATGTAAAGGCAAACAAGATATGGATATAGGTATGCGACTGCATTCTCAGTGACTGCTCCACTGTATGATACATCATTCTGTTTTACTGAAATGGATCATAGATGTGGTTTATAAATACCATTTGTTTTCCTTTTTTTATCTGACTATAGCTGTGAATTTTCAGAACCATGTCTATATAAACCATGTACAAACATTGGGAGAGACGCATTAGTCTCATGCTTGACTTCTACAAGTCATTAACAGACAGAGGGATTGCACACTGGAAATGTTAATACAATGGAACCTGAGTATTACACATCTAAGCTGAGCATAAATTAATGAATACTTAATCTTGTGCTTGGGCAGATTTCTTGAAGATGCATGGCTCTAATGAGATGCATGGCTTATGTCGTATGGTGGCATCATTTTCAGCAGAAATTATTAGCCTTTGGAAGACTGTGAGCATTTGACATGTATGAAAAGTATTTTATCAGAAGAATTTGGTGCATGCAATTTACCTGGCTGTGATTCCTGTTGTTCAGACTTGGGTTTGGAGATGGGATGAGAATAATCCCTAAGCTGAATGGATATAGGAGTGAGATATTCAATCAATGATTTGGATTTCAACAAATATGTTATCATTTAATATGAATATGAAAATGCAATTACCTCTGGTTGTTGACATTTCACTGCCCACACTAAAAGGGAAAGGATGTATGATCAATCCCACACACAATGACAAATCTAAAACTACCTTCATGAATTTTTTGGATGGCAGTGAGTTCTTTTTCACTTATTTCAAGATAAACACCTATTATTTTACTGGTTATGACAGCAGCTGACAGAAGTATACCATCTGACAACTCCAGTTACACCTAGTTGAGTCAATGGCAAAAGGGGCCCAATGGAAACCCCTAAATATCTCAGGTATACGAGAACTTGTGTGACTGTTTCAATTTTACACCATTCTTAAATTTAGTAACATTCAGGTCTTATTACCACTTCACTGTCTTTTATCTTACTACAAATATATTCAGTACCTTCTTTAGATGGTGTAACTTTCCAGTATTTCCACAAAATCTCTTCATGACGACTCTTACCTTGATTTATTTTATTTCCTTCTCTATCATGTCCTATATTAGCTGAATGGGCAGCTTTTCTGGAGACTTCCTGCAGCGGATTTGCGTGAAAAACACACTGTCAAATGCTATAGTAAAGTCAATCAGAAAGGTCTTATTTTCTTTCCTAGTGTATACCTGGATTTCTGACTTTATGAAAATTGTACTTGAGACTATCTGCAGTATATACTGAAGACCATGATATTTGAATGGGCATCTTGTATACACTCAAATTTAAGTCTACCTTTAATTTGTCATGGCACCCCAGTAGGTACAAGCAACATAGAGCAGAGAAAATAATTCATAAACAAGACTTATTCCTGATGTGGATATTTCAATAAAGGTAATTATTTTTGTACTACAATACACAAAATTTGTACATTCTAGTAAAGTTGGGGGATGTTTATGAAAAATATGTCTAAATTCTTATTAGTACTATTCCTCTATAACAGGTTTAAACATGAAGACTTACAAAAATGACATTATTTTGGGTGGTTAGATATAATGGAAGATGCTAAATATACTTATATCAATTTGATTGGGAAGAGTATAGGGAAGAAGCTGTAACTTTTCAATAAAATCAAGCCAAGAGAACTAACGCATTTTGTTAATTTCTCATAGATAGAACAAAACTGTAACAACATGATGAAGACAAAAGAGTTTTCTATATTACCTGTAAACAATAGCATTAGAATACTTATCAGCTGTACTCTGCAAATCTTTCCTAGTGAATGGAAATCATTCCAAAACACATTTTCACAGTTTCTTCTACATGTTTAAAGTAATAGCCAAATCTCTCTTCTTATTATTCAAGGACTCCCCAAGGTATTAGGAGATGTTGTCCACTATTGTATGTGTCCAGTAATGCCATTCTGTTTGACCTTTACTGCGTGGACACATACTTATCCTCCAAGGCATCTTAGCCTTCACATATAGATCCCTGATGACAAAATCTCATCCTTACTCCCACTCTGTACTAACTAGCAGCTTCCCTAAATTTCTCCCCCCTCCAATACTACATGTTTTCTTCACACCAAAACAAATCTAGCTGACCTTAACTGTCTGCTTGTCCACTTGTTTTGTTCCTATCACTATAGCATAGGCATCTGTGGAGAGTATTCAGTACTTAATTTCTCAGCATATATTAGAGATTCTGTATATTTGTGTAAGTTCAAACATTATAAATATTTTCAGAACATCTGTTCTCAGACTGCATGTTTTTGGGTATTGTGTCTCTGAACATATTGAGGGAAATTGAAACCTATAGTGTCTTGCATCAATGTGATGTTCTACATTATCGTAAATCCTAGTATGTACATACCTTAAGGACATTGGAAAAAAATTGGGAAACAATGCATTTTCTTATTGAAATCAGGGAAAGTCTCAGTTGTTCCTTTTCAATTAAGCCTCCATTCTAGTTGCAAACATCCTTGTAATAATCAGTTTAGTTGATTTTGTGACCATATCAATGCCTTAAATGAGGACCTTGAAATAATCCAATGACCATTTGGAAAAAATTGCTCCTTGGCATGACTGAATGTAATCACCACATCTCAAATTTAGTTTTTCCAGTAAGAATCAACTTTATGAAATAAATCCAATTCTGAACTCATTAATTTTATATCATCTAGTATTTCAAATGGAAAGCCATGAGACTCACCACACATGAAAACAGAGTATCATGAAGCACAGATGATTATCACAAAGTTATTACTGAACAACAAAAGAGAATGATCCTTATAGCCACAGTTATATCCACAGATGACTGGAGCCCTCATTATCTTCAAAGAAGTTCCATTATGTAGAACACAGAGGTATTACAGATACCTAATGTATTAAAAATGCGAGAAGAGACCATAAGGTATCCAACCCCAACTTATAAAGCCCTAAATCTAAGGCTCATGGAAACTAGCAAAACTAGGTGCAGGTAAATTGTAAAATCAAGGACCAGGACACTTGCTGCAACACAGCATCTTGTGATTTGTATATCACTACCATGAAATGTCAAAAGTATGCCTTTGTTTCAAAAAACACCTCCATGAGGAAAATACTAGTTGAAATGCTGTTATGGATGGAGGAGATCTTACATGGCATAAGCCTTAGGTAAAGATCCATGTGGAATCCGTGGCTGCTGAGAGAGAACATATCAGTTTTTCCCCAGAAATTTAACTCTTTAATATTTTATGCAATTACAAAAGATGGCCTTAAAATATAGACATGTTAGTAACACAAAACTGATACACACACACACACACACACACACACACACACAAACTTGTTTCAATGGTATAGTCAAAGAAGACATAAATTTGAGAGGCAGTTGGGGGCACAGAAAGAGGAATAGTGGGAAGGGTGAAATGATGCAAATGCAGTGCACAGATTTAAAATCCTTAAAAAGAAAAAACAAAATAAATAAAAAATAGAAATAAAGCAAAATCAAGAAAAAAAAACAAATAAAATTCACCTGTTATATTGACATTCTTATTTCAACTTTTGGAAGAAAGAAGCTCTGGCCTAACTTAGTGCTATTTTACTTATGTTTTAATGAATATACATTTAGTAGATAATTTTATTAGGCTAGAGTAGTTGTGATCATGTTTTATGCAAACCAATCAAATGATGTTACATTTTAAGAATGCACATTACCTTCTTGTGCTTCTATATTTTCACATTGTTTGGGAGGTATTGGTGAGTCATCCAAACCATTTTCCAGAATATTCTCAGGAATTTCTTGCTAAAATTAATAAAAATAATGAAGATTCATGATGAGAACACAGCTGAATTTCCTATTTGAATTCATTTAAACATAAAAGTAAGAGAATAATTAAAGTCACAAAGATAGGTACCCTTCTGCATGCTCTTGAGCTTAACCTATCTCTTCTCTCATAGAGTCACATATGCTGAAAACCAAGCCTGGAAGCAGAAAGATAAAAGTGCTCTTCTGCAGAATTCAACAAGTAACTGAGTTCATAATATGAAACTTATATTCCTCACGCATGCCCCGGCCTGAGGGTTTCTGCAACAATAGCCGTAGGGGAGAGAGTGAGGTTTGGGTAGGACAAGGAGACGCGAGAAATGATGGAGACAAGTTCTAGTCAAGTCTCAGTTTATTGAATGTACAGCAGCAGTATTTAAACTATTTTGGAAAGGGGAGGAGAAATGGGGAGTGCGCAAGCAGGTTGCTATGCTAACCTATTCTGGCAGGAAGGCTGGTCTACTCAACTGGATCAAGGAACTGCATGCAGTCAGGATGTCCCTGAAAGATAGATAGGGAGCTAATGGCAGCTAGGAGATCACTCCCAAAGTTTCTTTGTGCGAACAGCTGTTTATCTAATCCATAGAGGAAGAAAGTCCCAGGGAAGAGGAAGCGAAAAAATTGAGTTACTCAAGCAGTGGTCTCCCAGAATTGGGCGGCTTCTGACTATCTGAACTTCATCCGAATTCTGTCCATCAGGATCAGACAAAAACGGTGCCTTTTAGGCAAAATGGAGTGCCATGAGTCAAGCCAGCATATCCCAAGGGTCAGTTCCCCACACACTCAAACTGAAATGACAATTTAAAAAGTACATCATGTGGTAATTATTAGTATGCCTGCGATACAAAAGCACTTGATTTTTAAAAACAATTCTATTGAGAAAATCAACTTAACATGAGAAAGGACACTTGGCTTGGTAAGAGAGTACAGACTATGCTTGCTGTGTGGAGAAAAATTAAAACATTTTGGAATCAGTTTTGTTTAGAAAAAGAAGGATGTATAAAGTGTGAATGAATACTTTTGAAAATCTAAGAGATAGAAAAAATAGTTTCACAAAATTTAAAAATCTGTAAGCAAGCAAATAGTTTATATTTACCAAAAGCATCCCAATATTCAATGAAATAGTCACATCTTCCACCGTAAAGAGAGGATGTCATTAGAGCAGAGCAAACAGGAATATGAAGGAAACCATGGGAGCCTGCATTTGGAGTCTGGGATGGTCCAGGCAGTGCTGTATGCCTGGCAATAGTGGAGGAGATATCACTGTGCACTTACACATTGGGTATTTTTAGTGCACCCATGTGAGATAGGAAAGACAATTCTGGATTCTCTAAATATCATAAAAATAACAGACATCAACTGGGAGCCTTAATTCAATAAGGTTCTGCGATGAAACAGCAGTGTCATTACGCCAGATGAGGATTTGTTAGTTCTTAAAAGCTGTTGGAATGTGTGCCAATCTGGTTCCAACATTCATAAAAGGCAGGAAGAAAGTAGTTAAAAAAGCCTAATTGACTTTATCTTAAATTGCAAGTTTATAAATTTGTGTATATATATTAACAATAAGACTGTAAGGGCAGAGTGTTTGAGTGATAGAGAATTTGCCTTGCATGCCTTAAGTCCAGAGCTGACTTATTAGCTGAAGAAAAGGAGGCAAATTTACAAAACTATAGTCCCCAAGTGGTCTATGATGCCCAGACTCAGGATGCCTAACTTCCTGGATCTCAGAGTGATGCTGGGGGTGTAAATGAGCACTGAGAGCACTATGCGGACATTCTTCAAACCCTGAAATGTTAAATCTAATATAAGGAATTTCGGTTGAGATTTTAATATTTTGAATGCAAAAAATAAGTGTTGAAATTCAAGTTTTGCATTTGGCTTTGGTTATCAATGGTCTCTTTCTAGAATGGACTATAATTGGTTCAAAAATGTATTCCTAAAGTAGCTGGGAAACTTTTCCTTTCCTTTTTATTTAAAAATTCTATATGAGCAATATATTTTGATCATGTTTTTTACCACTGCAAAGCCCCCTAGATTGTCCACATCTACCTACCACCCATGTTTATGATCATTCTCTACACCCCCAGATGAAAATACAACTTTCAACAATAAGACAAAGGTGCCATATCAAAATACAACAACAGTTCACTGCCCCCAACACACACACACACCCAAGTTTGCTTTGAGTTGATCAACTACTCCTGGCTTTTGTGGTCTGCTGTGAAGTGCCATTGATGTGCCCAGGGTACTCAAAGTAGAAAAATTAGTTTCCTTTACCATCAGGTATTAATCACTAATAGCTTCCTAGTTAGTGGTAGGTGCCCATGTCCTCTTCCCTCTTCAATGCTGGCATCCTGTTTGGTTGTAATCTGTGAAGGTCATCTGTGTGCTGTCAGTCTCTGAGTTCATATGTGCACTGTTCTTGGTCCTGTGGTGTCTGAAGACACTGTTTCCTTGGACTTATCCATAACCAATGACTCTTACACCCATCCTGACTCCTCTTCTACACAAACACTGAGCCTTGAAGAGAGAGGTTTGATGAAGACATTTTATCCAGTTTATGACTGAATGTTCTAAAGTCTCTCATTCTCTGCATATTGCCCAGGTGTGAGCCTCTGTGTTGATTGTGATCTACTGCATAAAGAAACTTCTTTATGAGGACTGAGCAAAGCACTGATCTTCAGACATAGTGATGTCTTTAGGACTCCTTACCGTATGATCTTCTTTTAGCAAAATGATAGTATGAAATTTTCCCATAGGTCCATACCTTATGTTTTAGGTATGATACCTTATGATTAGGTATCATCTTTCCCAGCATCAATGGATGCCAGCACTGTACTGCTAGAGTGAATGACTTTTTGATTGTTTTAGTATGTTTGGCTCTCGAGGGGGGCACTTCTTTTAAGCCTTTTACACATTCTAAACAAGCAAATTCTTCCACCTGTACATGTTCTTTTGTGCCTCGGTTATTCATCACTTCAGGTAAATCTTTTTTTAAACAACAGAACATTCAGTTACAAATAAAAGGGCTTTCCCTAAAATACTCACTAGATGCGCTCTCAGATGTGTAGTTTTCTATAGAAAACCTCAGAGGACAAGCTGCCCTGTGAAGTCTCTTTCCTTCTTGATATTGTTGGTCCACTTCTGCATCTACCACTTGCACTCTAAAGTGTGTTAGATCATTGGTGTTCATTGTAGAATCATCACTGTGTAGCTGCTCTTGAGAATCAGGTCCTTCTTCTTTGATAGGAGTATCTGCAGGACTGTCAGCATTCTTTCCTGGATGATGCTGTGTACCAGTCGAGTCTATATAATTTAATGTAACTCGCTGTAGATTTGGCAAGTGACCAGTGCTGACTAACTGGAGTTGAAGTCAAGGCTTTACCTGCTCCAACTTCATCATGCCTGAGTCTCTAAACAGCTGTAAGAGTTAGTTTTTGGGCAGCAATATAATGTATTTGCAAATTCTGCAAGTTCTGGACCCCATGTACTTGAAATGTTTGACAGGTTGTCTGTCCAGAAGGGGTCACTGTCTGTGCTTGAATTTAAAAGGTTCCAGGATTCAGCTGCAAGTGGTGGTTTTGCAAAGTGTGTTGTGATATACTTTTACCGCTGGCTTGTACAATATGGATATGTGTACAATTTTGGCTTGACTGGTTGGCTGCTGAGAATCTTGAAGTTGTAGATGTTGTGCAACAGGATGTTCTGTAGAAACTTGAATATTCAGAGCATGTGGCTCTTCAGAAACTGGCATCTGGATATAATTCCCTGAAGATCTGAAGACTGGACTTACCCACCAGAAAAGGTCAAACTATTTGTGTTTTTGTTGTAACACACCTATACTGTCTATCACTGTAAGAGGCAACTGTGATGAAGAGGATGTTGGCACAAATAAATCTGTACCAGTATTGGTTTCATTAACCTCAGGAGAGACCCAGTCACTAGATCTCCCTGAATTTTCTGAACTAACCATAGGTTGCCCTGTGTTTACCAAATGCCAATGGACACATTGGCATTAATACCTGCAGTCATTGTCAGAGAATTTCCTGACACATCCAAATAATCTAGATCAATACTATTGATTGATAAAAAGGTAATATTTTCTGGAAGGCCAAGAGACATAGTAGCATCAACTTAAGTTTGGCCAGACAATGAACTACCAATTGCAACTCCCTGAACCTGGAGTTGACCATTCTCTGGAATGGAATTCTGGACATTAGCCGAGGTGTTTTAGAGGCAAGTAAGACTTGATTAGCACTAAGAACAATCTGAATTTGACTGTTTTCTTGATTTATACCCCGATTATCTCTGGAGCCTGTGGAACAAAAATTGAACCTGTGAGCATTTCTGAAATGATAATCTGTGGTCTTACTTGATATTGAACACTGAACACTATACCATTTGATAAATATAATGCTGGTACAACTGAAAATATTTACTGATCTGCAAATTCTAAAGGGGAAGGATATACTGCCCTCTTGTAGTATCAGAACTTGGATTCTGTCCTAGACTACCAGCTTCCCATTTATATTTGGAGGTGTTGTTCACAAAATATCCATCTGTTTGGTGTTCCTCCTAACTATGCAGAAGTAAAATTACCAGTAGCTCCATGGGTGGTGCTTGGGGGCACCGGGGTCAGTTGGAGAATATTTCAAAGTATTTTGAAAAGACATTAAAAATTCCATACTGTATGATAAATAGATTTGCAAAAGAAACTAATACATATGCATACCTTGATTAATATAACTGACAGGCCATTCTACACATTTAAGGAAACATGAAAATTATGGAAATCATGCTACTGTAAATAAAAAATTAAACCATAGTGTTTTCTATCCAATAATCACAAATTCCAAATTTTTCTTACTACGGTAAAACTATGCAAACTACAATTTTCCTGTGATTATGTTTTTATTACATTACTTGTAACTTTTATGACCTTAAAAATGTTCATTATGCTTGGGTATTTTTCACAGTAAAGACAGTAAAATTGCCAACATGTTAGACAATGTTTAGTTATTGGCCAACTGTCTGTCCATCTAAAATGATGACATTTCAACAACAGGTATATTATAACAGTGCAAACACCGTCAATAAAAAATTCAACCCAAGATTTTATCTCAAAAAGAATCTGATTACCTGAGTTTCAACGTAAGTCTTCTCCCCAATCCTTGAACTCAGTGACTCAGATTTGATATATCTTTCTAGCAAAACACAACAAAATAGGTGAGTGGGGGAATGGTATGGGAATGGCAGAGGCTTACACAACAAGGATGACTCACAGACAAACAGGGTGTTCAGCTTAGATCTGGAGAGCAACTGAAGCATGGCACTCTGAGAGGCTCAAGGTTCCACTGAAGCATCACACTGGCCATGACCGTGGTGCCCTCTACTAAGGTCTGCCTGGGTTTTCAGTTATGAACTATGCATCCTTGCCTTCCTTGCTGAACTACCCCAGCAGCAACATTCTACTACACTTGACATTTCTCACAATTAAGCACAAAAGGCAATATATTGTACTAAAACTTTCAACCTTGTTTTAACATCTAGTTCTAGATGAATTTCAATATCCTGCATCCATTATGAACAAGATTACTAACTTTATTGTCTTAAAAAGCTCATCATAAGGCCACACTTAATCATAGGGACCTCAACCCCACCTACTCTCCCATTGAAACAGTCAAGTAAACACTGTCCCCCCAGAAAGATGATTAGTCTGCTAGTTAAGAAACGTATGAAAATCTAAATTGGGTCATTTATATTTCTAACACCATAGAACACTGTCTTTTAGCTTTGGTGCTCCATCGGAATAACCATTTACCTAGGATGCTTTGTTTAATTTGTTGTGCTCAGGATATTTCTCATGGAGCCATCTCCACACCCAAAGTGGAGATGTCCAGATCAATGGCTGAAATAAAGATAAAATTGAAAATGTCAATATCCTAAGAAACGAAAGCTCAAAGGAAAGCCCTTATCAATATAATTAAAAAGGCAAAAGATAACATGTCAGGAATGAAGAAGATGTAGACAAAATTAGCAAATAACATGAAAAAAATAAAAGGCACCATATAGGAAATTTGAGATACCATAAAAGAGTCAAACCTTTGAATTATACGTATATATGAGGAAAAGGATTCTAGGACCATAGCGTGAACCAAATTGTTAGCGAGATCACAGAAGGAATGTAAGGAAACGTATACACATATAGATACAAAAGGCAAACTAGACATGACCAGGTTGGTTTGTAAAACGATATATATGATCAGCAGATTTCTCTTGAAAGAAGTATCTCTTTATAGAAAACCCCAGAGAATGTGATAGCTAAACCAAAAGTGTAAGACAAGGAAAGTATTAAAAACTACAAGAGAAATTAACATGCAAGTCACTTTGGAAATGAAAACTCATTAGATTATCGGGTGATTTCTCAAATGAAACTATAAATTCAGAGAGCCTGAGGCAATGCACTTCAAACACTGAAAGACCATGCACACCAACCAATACAGCTGTGCGCAGCAAAATTGCCTGCCCTAGTTGAAGAAGAAAGAAAAAATTTCCATGATATAAGCAGCCTGAAGCAGTCATATCAAACCAAAAACTCTGAACAGAATACTGCATGGAATAAGAGTAACTGAAGAGAGGAATAAGCCTAGAAGGAGACTTTTAAAGAAAACAAAAACTATACTTTAATGAAATACAAAGCACAGCTAACAACAGAAAACAACAAGGGAAAAATGCAGCAATGTATACACACTCTTCTCTCATGATTCAAATATCAATGTCCTCCAATCAAAGACAAAGGACAAAGTTTACCTAAATAAATTTGGCAGAAAAGTCAAACTGATGTCTGCAAAAGAAACAAACACACAAACAAAACAAAACAAAACTAAACTAAACTAAATTAAAAATCAACAACAAAAAACTCATCCTAGTTTTAAAGTCAGTTACCATCTTACAATGAAACAAGGGAAATGATATTCTAAGAAAATAGTATCTGGAAGCTAAGAGATATTCCATCCTAATATGTAGAGTATGAAGAACAGCCCTTCATTGCTGGTGGGAGTATAAGCTTGTACAGGCACTATGGAAAGCAGTGTGGCAGTTCTTCAGGAAGCTAGTAATAGATCTACCTCAAGATTCAGGTATCCCACCCTTGAGCATATACACAAAGGTTATCCTACACAGAGAATCAGAACATTCTTACTCTGACCTTTTAATCTAAGGCAGATCTACAGAGCATAAAACTGCAACCAGATTTACCTTTGAAGACGTTGCTTTGACTTGAGAGTAGTAGTGAGTTCTCGTATTCCAAAATCACACTCTTTCTGCCAAGTACAGAGTGACGGTTGAAAGTTATTATTTTAATACTGATGGGAAACCATTTATATTAAATTCTTATGAGGAATTAAAAAAGGGTCAGAGATTTTGTTAAAATATTTTGTCATAACCCTTCAAATGTATAAGCTCTAAAACATTTTGTAAAGTTTCTCACTGAAGAAGACCAGAACAAAGTGAAATGTTCAGTCCAGGGCAATACGTTTCAAACCACCGAGATTATCTGTTCATGATGGAAGTCTCCTTGTCCTCAAACAGTGGTTTTCTTTGGCTCCTAACATAGGCTTCCAAAATTTAGGCTTTACTTATTTAGTTACAGGGTTGCTATGAAAATTTAACCATCTCAAATGTGCACAGAAACAGTAAAGAAGTATGAAATTTGCTTCTCAAGCTTGAACTGGTTAGAATCCTAAATGAAAACACTGTGTAGCAATTGACCTATTATCAAATGCTGCAGATTTGATAACACTGTTGTTAATGAACTTGAATTAGCCTGAGGTGAGGACACTACTGTTGGACTACTTATGAATGACAATTGTGTGCCATTGGTTGGCCTACTGTGGTTATTTATTTATTTGTTTGTTTATTGTTTTTAGAGAAATAGCATTTGGCTATACTCTAGATCTCTGGGCTATTTACTCTTGGATTCTTGTTTACCTGGTTAGTGTTCAATCTGATTTCAAGCTCATGGAATAGACTTTGGTTTAAACCAGACATTGTTGGCTACTCTCCCCCTACTTCTGCATCATTGCCCTAGCATATTTTGTAGGCAGGACAGATTGTAGGTAAACATTTTATGGCTGGGTTGGTGTCCATTGTTCTCTTTAGTTAGCTTGAAAAATACCTTCCCACACCAAAGAGACTAGAATGTATAGGTGTGGTATGTTCTTCTTTTGCACAGTAATGAAATGCTGAGCTAGCTGAGTTTTATCATGGTGACCCTGACTGACACAGAATACAAAGTCATCTTTCACACATGCAAAAACATACTGATGAGATGTGATGGAATTAGCTATTAAATACAGTTAATAAAATTCAGATTCTGACAACTGTATTCAGTGTTTTCCTTCTGAGGCAGAGTTGGAAAATATCCTCTTCTTTGGAGGCACAGACTCAAGTGCTTTGAGAAACATCTTTAATATTGACAAAGCACTTGGTAGGCCAATTTCTTTCTGACATTTTTCTTGAGAGGTGTGATAGAGATCTGTGACAACCACAGATTGTGCTACAGGGGACGATGTAAAGTAACTTATGAGTACTCGTTGTTATGAAAGAGAGAAAGCATCTCTGACCACCTTCTGAAAAGGTTTGGATCCATGTGATTATTTAGTACATCCAGAAAACCATGTGATGGCAGAAAATGGTGACCACTCCTAAGTAACTTACTGTGATGCTGATCCCTGGACATAGGGAGCCTGTTATATTGTTGGGCACTCAGGGAGTAGGATGGATACAATATTACCCAGAGGAAAGAAACAGGGTTTTCTGTTAAAGAACAAACTTTGAGATTCAAAGAAAGAATTCAAAAAATAAAATTCCATGCTATGCATGGCTCTTATATTTGGAATGAAATAGAGTATGCTTAGCTCTTCAAAGATAAAGATCTTAAAGCTTTAGAGAAGGGCAGTCCCATGGTAGAACACATTCCTAGTTCATTCAGCTCTGTGGATATGACTCCCAGCATCACCATAGATCAGTCTTGAGATCACATCTCCTGGACCCAGTACTTCTCTATTCTTTTGCTTGCTCCTTAGCAGATAGACTTGGCTAAAATGCTTCCATTCCAAAGGGACTTACATAACAAAGTATTTAAATAATGGAGTTTCACCTCGAGTAAAATACAACATTTATAGGTATTTTCACCTAAATTTAGCATTAAATAGCATCTTAATGTGTATACTTACACTTTGCGTTTCCCTACAATGGCGTACATTAGGGCATCCCATCGAAAGGCATCCATTAAGGAGTGGTCAGCACCTTTCTCTAGTAGAAGGCCCACAATGACTTCAGAATCCCACCGGACTGCATACATAAGGGTTGTTCTAGAATGACAGAGATGATTTAATTTTTTACACAGTGAATATCATATATTTTACCAATTCAGTGTATGGCCTCTGCATGTAGAATTGACTGTTTACAAACCTGATTAAGCATATTGAGTGCACAGAGTTCAGATATGTGAATCATCTCCAAGAATTAAAGGAGAAACAAGCTAAAACTTCTTGGCCTACTGTGGTAATTTATGTATCAGCATTCCTAGTTTTGTTTCTGTGTGGAGCCCATTTACCAGACACATACATTTATATGAAGAAGAATGTCATTTCCTTCTCAGGCTAAAGTAACATAATTTGCATAAAACAGTAGTCGTAATGTTACAGAATAATGTTCATGGTAAAAAAAAATACATACTTTCAATTATGATACTCACAGGCATTGGCCTGTATGTCACATAGGCATGATTAAACCAGTGTTCAAGAAGTGTTTGCTTCTCTGCACACAACAAAAACATACTTGGAGATTAAAGTGTGTTCACAAAGTTGTGTGACTGAAAAGTTGAAAAATTTGGAACTAGCACTGTCTTGTGTCTCTAAGGCTTTCTCCCACTCAACTACCATTTATCTTCATTAAAGTTTATATAATTAAGGCTCCTTTCTCCTTTAATTCATGTCAAATTGTTAAAATATTAAAAATCATTTAGTTAAAAGGAAAAAAACTGAGCAGGTTCTGATAATAGTAGTCACTTGGGTAAATACTGACATAATTAATATTCAAATCATAAAATAGGAAGCAAAGAGTCATCCAACCTAAGATTTTAACTTTCATTCAAATAAGAAAAATTAAAATATGAGAAGTGATTAAAAGCTTCATGATGAGTCAGTAATTGACCTAAGAGTTTATATTTTCCAAAATACTAATATGAATTCTGTCGGCCCATTTAAGATCATATGACAGAGAAAATAAGATTGCAAATGAGAAAAACCTCATCATCATAGGGAAGATGAACCTGAGTATATATGATTCTTTGCTATAATCATCACATGTAAGAAATATTTTTAAAGTTACTGATATTTTGTTGATATTTCCTAGTATATTCCCACTACATTTCTGATTTGAGTAATTTTTACTCTTAAGAACCACAAGTAGTGTTTTAAAAATTCAAAGTACAGTACCTTTGATAATCATCACGCGTATGAATGTTGGCACCATGCAATATTAAATATTCTGCCATGAGCGGTTTCCTTTCTCGCAGTGCTAGCAAAAGCGGAGTAAACCCATCCTGTAATGATATCAATTAATAATTCACAAAACAGCATGTTCCACAGCTGAACTGAAAAACATATTGCTAGCCCTGTGAACAAAACATTTACAATAGAGTAGACAGCAGTAGTAACAATGTCAGGGTCTTGCTCTAAATAGGTCTGCACTATGTAATGCACTCACAGTGAGTGATACCTCAAAGATTCTTTGATTGTTTACCTTGAAATGCATTCTCTCCATTCATAAGACGAAAGCTGTTTTAGCACCTAGAAAGGCCACCACATCATTTCTAAAATGTTTTAATTTAAATCATTTGTTTGATAAGTTAATGCATGTGTACTGTGCATGTGTAATTTCTTCCCCCTCACTGCTCCAACTCCTCCTGTGCCCTCTCAGAAACTCATCACTTCTTAGTACTGTCACACACCTAGGTGTATATTTACAACCTACTGATTCCATTCCATATGGCTTCTCTATATCTCTTCAATTAGGCCTGGAACATTCAACGTTTCCCCATCAATGTTTTCATGTCAACTAGCATTTTCACTGTGTGGTCCTCTTTGGCAACCACATTATTGAGATTTCATAGATGCAATATGCCTTTCATATCTAGAAGGCACTATTTTACAATTGGCATGCTGTTCTCTGGAACTCAGTCTTTAGACCCATCTTTCTCGAGGTTCCTTGAACCCAAGATTGAGGGTTATATTGTAAATATAGCAACTGGGGCTAGGCACCCATGGCCATGGGTTCTGTGCATTTTGACCAGTTGTGGGTCTCTTTTACTCTCTTCCTGCTACAGTCTACCAGAATTGCATCTAAGTTCATGTTAATGAGTGACCATAGTATAGTAAAACTACTGCATAAACATTAGAGTAATTGACTTTTTAGTGCTGGGTAAGGCATTGCTTTATTACTGATTAATATTTTACTTAGAATAACAACTTAAGCAGTAATTAAAATGGAGCAATGGCTTATAAATATTTTAAACAATAGATGGTTCATACATAATGGCACAAGTGTAATCCCATCAAGAGAATAAAGGGTGTCAAAGCAGATCATGATTTCTAGGATAGAGTGGTCTACATAATTTGACCCTGCCTAAAAAATTAAGATATGAAATCTATCTTTATTTTAGGATATCATTATGAGTGACATAAAACCATAAGTTGTTGTTTACATGGAGTTATGCCAGAAGGGGTGAGCAAGCCTTTCCCCAACACCACAACGAACAAAATACACAGTGCTAGGCAATACTACCCTGGAGGTATTGGGAGTCCCAGGAGTTTTGCAAACAATAGGGACTACTGTCACAGCTCTTGGATGTCACCCATAACTTAACCATAAGTTTTTATTGCTAAAGACACTGAATATTTTAGACAACGGATTTGAAAGATTCAAGCTGCAACTAACCCAAGGATTCTTCCACAAGGACTAATTCTCATAAAATCCAAGGGTGCTATGCAAGCTGCTGAGGGAGAAAAGTAACATTCAGACATCCTAAATTTCTATCAACAATCAAGAAATAAGACTAGTACACTCAAACACTTGAAGAGGCAACACTGGTGAAATGAAGAAATTCTGCTGTGGTTTGTAAGCAATTATGAGACACGTGGATGCTAGATATTGGAAGTGCCCTCTGCAGGAAACCATTCAGTACAATGGGCTCAAATGACACAGAATTTGATTTTTAAGATCTGGTTTATAAAGTCTCTTGGAAATTGAGTGTGCATTGGATAAGCGGAGGAAACTGAGGTTGTGTATGAACTGCACGGTCTCCAGTGCCCTTTCTTTTATTTATTATTTTAAAATTTGCTGCATGCTTCCCAATGTTGGTGTGCAAATCAAGTACTGGTGTGCAATCAACCGTGTTTTACTAACAATAAATCAGTCCCTGTTAACACTTTGAATGTGAAATATCACCCACAGCCTCAAGGGATTGACATCCTAGCCCAGCTTGTAGCTACTTTTGGTAGGCTTTGGAAGCATTCTGGCCTGGATCCTTGCTGGTTGAGCTAATGTTGTATAGGCAGTTTTGGTGGTATACATATTCTGAGTTTCAGCACAGCCCTCTGATTCTGGTCTGTGGAAATATGAGGAAGATGAGGGACAAGTTCCTGATACCATCGAGCCAGCTGTCACCAACTGCTGTACTTCCTCAGCCAAGACAAGACTGCATCTCCAGAAACAGAGCAGATCATTTCTACTTTATTCTGCTTCTAAGAGCAATTTTGTAACACTAATGAGAAAGGTAAGGATCATGGGCCCCAAAATATATTAAATTTATTGCAATGATTATTTTTAACTGTCAATGATACCAGCTAGACTGACCGAGGATTTGCGTTTCAGTGGAGAAAATATCCACATCAGTTCGACCCATGGACATGGCTGTGGGAAATTATCTTGACGGCTAATTGATGAGGAGGACCTAGCACATTGAGGGGAGCAACTAGCCTACATGGTCAAGAGGGCTATATAAGATTTCAGAGGGTTATCTGAGTACTAAGCGCACAGGCAGCATGGGTTCATTCATTTCTCCCTGTCTTGAGGGTAGAAGAGATGTGAACATCTCTCTCATCCTGCCTCTGTGAATTTTTAAATTATATACAGCAACTTGAAATTATAATTCAAGAAAAGATTTTAACGCATAGTTTGCAAAAACATTTGCCATGTCTGCATAAAAGAATGCTATATTCTTTAACACTTCTTTTAACAAATCAACAGTCATTTCCTTCCCATTGAAAGTCATTTTAGAGTACTCCACATGATGTATTTTGATCCCATTCACTCCTTCCTTTCAACTACATCCAAAATCCACTCCACTCCTCTGCGTACCCATCTTTCTGTCCTAGTTGATTTAACCCTCCTCTCAAGTCACAGGAGTCACTGCAGAAGATCAGGGAAAGACTGAAAGAGCCAGAGAAATGGGATATTACAAAGAAACAGTGTTTTCTGGGCACAACAGAGCAGATGTGCATATAAAGTCATAGCTACTGGGAAAGCATTCACACGAACTCTGCAAGTGAAGAGACATGAAAACTCAGTAAGAAGCCAGGAATTTAGAATTCAGTTCTGCTCCTAGCTGAAAATTGATTGATAACTGATATCTAATGGGAGGGGATACCCATTTTTATTTAACGGTGTGGGCCCTGAAGGCTGACCAAGCTCCAGTGGATACAGTGGTCATTTATGGGCTGTACAAATGGGATTTAATGTGTTAAAAATAACAATAACAAAGAGTCAATAGTTACAAAGGAATAACAACCAAGTCATTACAAACTGTCCATCAAGGAATGCTTGAACTTCTAACCATGGAAAATTGACCATACATATGACACTGTTAAATCACATAGTTTTCATATACTTGGGAACTCAATTTGGATAATCATTACCTTTGTAGTTTCTTCAATGTTTGCTCCAAATGCAAGAAGATTTCTGGCAGTGTTGGGACTGTCCACATACACTGCATGATGCAGTGCTGTTTCTCCATTGACATCCTTCATGTTGGGATCTGCTCCACGCTCAAGGAGGCCAGAAACAATCTCTGCCTCCCATCTTTGTGCGGCCTGTGGGTATTGTGGGTATTGTATCAAGGAAAACAGTGTCAGTTCAAATTCAACATAAACTTCTCCAGCTTTCACCATAATTTATATTGGAGTGACACTGGTTTTACTTTCAGTCTAACCACTTGGGTCAAATTCATTCCTTAAATTGAAAACTTTGAACTACCTTCATTAATGGTGTGGCTTCCTGGTCGTCAAGAGCATTTATACTGGATTCCTTGAACAAAAGGAAATGAACCAGGTGTAGGTGTCCATAAAAACATGCAAAGTGGAGAGCAGTTCTGTGGGAATGAGAGGTACTATTTATGAAGCTGTAAGGCACTATGCCAATGGACACGATAACTTACAGATTTGCAAACATTATATTGCATTTAAGTCTTCTGACGCATAATCCAACACTTAGCTTTATTTAAATCTAAATTTATTTGCTTTTATTATTTACTATATTGGAAAAAGTTGTGATGCACAACATGTATGGCAGCGTGAATAAAATGTGCTGCTCTGTCACCCACCTGAGTAACCGAGAGGACCCTATTAGAACAAAAAGAACACGAGCTTTTGGGTTGAAATCATACTGAATAGCCATCCTACTCTAAGCTCCACTATCACCCAACTACTTCTCAGCCTTTCTGTGTTGAGATTCCTTTTTCCATAAATCAGGGTTTAAGACTACTTCTCTCATATCAATTTAGGATGCAACAATGAGAAAATCTGCAACTGTCCAGAAAAGAGTCTTGAACAACAGAATAATAACTGTTAGAGGTGTGATCTGTTAATGTTAGCACTGTAATAAATACATTTAAGCCAATGTTAGTTCCATTACATCTATTTTGCAAATAGATTAAGTACACAATACCCAGCTTCAGATCCTCTTTTTCTCACATTTTAACTCGTTACAATTGGATTTTCACTTATAATTCATAATGTACACCTATGACTCCCAGCAGTGAAGAGCAATTCTCAATATACAAGCTAGAATGTCATCATGCCATCCTTGGTGTCTCCCACTAACAGGAAAATGGAAGAGGAGGGGGTGCAGGGGGACGAGAGGGAAGGAGGAGAAGAGGAAAGGGAAGGAGGAGGAGGAAGAGAGGGAAGGTGGAGAAACATATTGCTATCCTTTAGGTTTAGATTATTTCTAAAATTGTTCACTAAGAGAGAAAAATATTAGGTACATTGATATAAAATGTATATTGAATTGTATTTGGATAAATTTAGGTGGAATAGAACACATTATCAGAAAGATTACTTGAATTATATACTTTCTACCATTTATATAACATTGCCATTATTGTTTATATTGAAAAAAACTCCATTTCTTTATATTTTCTTAGGCTATTTTATCATAGAGTCAATAATGCTCTGTAGGAGAATTATGGAGTCACAGTCACCCTGCCACAGATTTGGCCTTGTGCTTCTCCTGCCCCAGAAGATGATCAGGACACTGCACCCTCTGTGATCACAGGTGCCAAGGAGACTGTAGTACAGAAGGCACAGCTGGGCTCTCCCCACCCCTCCTGTCCTCAGTGGAGCTAGGAAAGATGTGCTTCTCCCATCTAATGATTTCCTCATGGCCCCGCATCCTTAGTGTCCAAGCCCTCTCACCGGTTTCGTTGGTCCTGGTCGTTTATGTGGAACTTTCCCTTCGAGAGAAGTCGCAGCACCTCTTTCATCCTTCCCTGGCACACGGCGTTGTGGAACTTGTTGTCCGGATCATAAGGCTGGCTGTATCTGTCCTCAGTGTCGCAGCAGATGCAGCATGGGAAGGTCCTCCCGCTGCTCGGGCCATCACAAAACCCCAAGGGGGTTTTCGACTTTCTACTGAACGAGAAGACCCTTCTCAGGGTGGACAACATTGCTGGGGGTACTTTCTATAAGCTCAGGTCTGTTAATAACGGACCAAATCCTTTACCAGCTCTGCGGGTCGCAGAGGAGATACACACTGGTCAACCCGGTGTGAACCAGCAGCAGTTAGAAAAAGCAGTTGCTAAGCAACACTTGTAAACAAAAGCTAGCCCATCATCCCTCAGGGATAACTGTCAGCTAGTGGAGGGAATACTGCTCACTGCGCATGTGCAGTGCAAGAACTGCTCTTCTCCCTTGGTTTATCCTGCAAAGTCTTTCTTCCTGTCAAAGTTGAAATAATCTTGTTTGGTGATGGTTGTTTCCTGGTTTTACTTTTGGTATTTTGGGAGGGTGGTGCGGGGGGTGTTAAATACCTCTATTCTAATTTTTTTTCACTACGAGATCATGGATGGCGTGTCTTTGTAGGAAAATGGAACTTCTCTCTTAAAGCTTCTCGCTGGGTGCTTTTGGTTCTGTGATCACAGAAAGTTCACTGTAGTGAGAAGCTTTATAGTTAGAGAATTTTTGAGACCCGGAGTGGAGGAACACACCTTTAATCACAGCACTTTCCAGGGAGCAGAGACTCATGGATCTTCTTGAGTTTGAGGCCAGCGTGGTCTCATCGACATCCAGAGCTACCTGGTGAGAAACTCTCAAGCAAAAAAGTGAAACCTTTTTAAAATTCAACATAATTATTACATGATGTGGAGAAGTTATTTTCAGACATGGCTGTTTTGATTCTAAATGTCTTCTGTACAGCTTGGTCTATAAATTTTCCATTCCTTCTTCCCTCTCTTTTCCTCTCTCCCTCCCTCCTTTCCTCCCTCCCTCTCTCTCTTTGTACTTTATGTGTTTTCAGGTCACTGAGGTGGCTTGAATAAGGTGTCAGATTTCCTGGAGCTGTAATACCAGGGAGTTGTGACCCACTTGATATGCATTTTAGGAATGGAACTTCAGTTCTAATGCAAAGCACTGCACAGTCTCTGCAGTTCTGTCCGGGTATAAAGAGGTTTAAAACTCCATTTTATACTTTGAGTAAATAATAATACCATCACTTCATCCTTCCCTTTCCTTCCTTGATGTCTCTTATGTTTCCACACCAAATGACCCCTTCACACTCTATTCCTAAACTCTTTTAGAAATTATCAGTAACATACATGTACACACACAGAGACACACAGAGAGCCTACTGAGTCCATTTCGTGTTGCACCTGTGTTTGTGTTTCACAAATGTATTATCCCTTCATCAGGTGAAGGACATTAAGGCTGTTTCCCTAGCCCTATTGTGAATAGAGCAGCAATGACCATGCCTAATAAGGCAGGGGTGAGGAGATGTGTGAACCCAAGGTCATGGGAAACTCCCTGGGCTAGAGGCTGGAGAAGGAAGTGGGAGGTGTGGCTTGTGGAACATGTGATTATTTTCTGTTGCTTATCCAATTATAGGGTTAATCACTGGAAGAGACTAATTTCATCTGTTTCAGTAGTTATTAGCTGCCTATTGTTTTTCTTAATTTTTTTACATCTTTAAAAATATTTACTCTTAAGAATTATATTAATTTTGTTAACGTTTACAACAGGATTGGCTTGTCAGATTTCATACAATCTAATTCATCTTGCTTTTCCCTTCCCCTAACTCATCCCAGCTTTGTATGCTCTGCCACAGTGTCTGTGAATTTATTTGTACATCAGTCCCCTTGTGCCTAGACGACAGTGTTTGCATTTTTGTCCTTTTCATTACAGAGTGTTTGTATGTTAAAATTTTACAATGAATGAATATATTTTCTTTTATGTGTCAAGATTTTCTATTCTCCTTGTAGGTCATTTAAAATATGAACAAAATGCATGATGTGGGTAGATTTTCACTCTGTGCATGAGTAGTTACCACATTGATCATAGACAGTTTACATGAAGTGTGAGGAACTGACACACTGCTGTTTTTCTGACAAAAGTTTGTGTATGATACATTCTCCACCTTGATTGAAGACACAGTATTATGAAACACAAATGTACTGTTGCATTTTAAAGTCTTATTGCATTATGGACAAGAAGTATGTAAGAGATTTTATGAATGAGGTACATAAAAGGTTAGAAGCAACTTCCAACCAGCAATTGAAGTGTTGTCTATGAAGCGTGGTTCTAACACAATGAGGAGGTTCTCTTTTGTAAACATATGTTCACTACTGTACAATATTGACCTACTTGCAATATTATGTAAGATGTATATATGAGCATTTTACCTATGTTTATGGCTTAGCATGTAGCTCATCCCTCTAATCCACTATGAAAGTTTTGTATCAACAATATTTCAACAACAAACAAGTTCTACTATACGAGCCCATACTTCCTCTGGTTCACTATAGGTACATATGTATTATGGACAAGACCTTTGGTCCATTTCTGCAATTCAGTTATTTAGATGGAAAAAGGAAAAACTTTGCATTCAGTTTGAGTAAATTGTATTTGAGGATCATTATTCTAGAATAAAGAGACCTATTTTTCAAGCACATATTTCCTCATAAATGATTATCAACCAAATGGCCTCTTGAAAGAAGACTTAAAAATGATCATTAAACAGAGATTGTAAAGATGTGGCATTCTTTTGTTCAAGAAGAAAAATTCTATAAGGAACATATGAATACAATTCTATTTCACAGGTAGATATTTCCTATTTCTCATTATAGGTTTACATATGTTTTGTTGTAAATACCTTATTAGAGATTTTGTAAAATGTAGTTAGTAATGAGAATGTGCATTCTCTTTCATTGCATTAGACAAGCTATTGTGTGATTTATCACTAACCTAGGATCAACAGATTCCTGTCATTAGTGCCCATTCTCTATAGCTCATTTGGACTCCTTGGGTTTGTGGGAAGAAGAATGTATTTCTGAAATGCAGTAACAGACATAGATGAACTTAGAAAACAATCTTTTCATTTTTTTGAGAAATTTTAGGATTCATCTTTCATCTTGAAGGAGAAAAGACCATCTAAATTCACATACAATTGATAGCATCTTACAGATCTGTTCACACTGTGGGACAGGGAGCTATTTACAGCATTCATAAGAGGCAGCTGTGGGCATTTACATATTTACAAATCCCAGATGAAACATCTACAGCATTACTCCTACATCTAAGCCTCATAGAACATTTCTGGGAAAGAGATGGAAAGATTAATAGAGTTAGAGTGTCAGGAAGTCTGCTAAAAGATTGTGTCTTCTAGCTGTGAAAATGAAGCTAACCTATGTAATGTCAACAATATGGCTGCTTAAGCAAAACCTGAACAATGAAGACATTTGTTGACATGCCAATGTGGAAGAGGAAAATCATATGAGGGCTTTTCCATGGATGAAGAACTATAGGAAATTAACGGCTCCTGAAAGAGAAAGAATCAGTCTTTATTTCTGAGACAAGCCCCGACAGAATATATACAACTAAGCAATACAAAATGGTTAAGCACGTAACATACACACACACAGACACAGACACACACACACACACACACACACACACACATATGTATGTATTTCCATATATGTGTAACAAAAATTGAGTAATGAGGCTATATTTCAGGGCATAATAACTGGGGAGGAGGAGAAATGATGTGATTATATTTTAATTTATAAATGTGTGTCAATATTGGTAATTTTGTTTAAGAAAAAAACTCTTGCCTGATTCATCATTCATCTACCACAATCCTATATTGTTTAATAACTATAGATCGCTTGCTACATACTAATGCTCTTTGTGCAGCCTTATACTTGAACCTTAATCCTAGCCCTTAACTTAACTCTTAATTGACTCCGATTTAAAGCATCTAACCTCAATTCTAATCAAAATACCAAACATATCCTTAAATTTTAAACTGGAACCCTAGTGCTTCACAAGAGCGAGGAACACATAGGAATTAGTCAGTTGAATCTCTCAAGAGACTCAGGAAAGACCTCTGAAAAAATCCAGTAGCCTTCATGATATAAATCATAGTGAAGCTATGGCTTGACGGGATATGCTTAAACAAAATGTAAGCTCTTTATAGCAAACCCACAGCAAACTTGAAAATAAACAGAAACTCAAAGCATTTGCACTAAAATCTGGAATAAGATAAGGACGTCCACTCTCAGGGGAATAGAAACAGGAACAGAAGAAGTCAAAGTATCTTTTCATGATCTTATGAGTAAATGACCCTAAAACTCTACCCGAAAAATTTTACAGCTGATCAACACTTTCAACAAAGGAGCAGGATACAAAATTAACACATAAAAGCCAGTAGCCTGAATATATGGAAATGAATAATGGACTGAGAAAGAAATCAGAGAAACAATACATCACAATAGCCTCAAAACTTTCTTTGGGTAAGTCTAATCAAAAAGGGAAAGATATATAATAAAAAGATTAATGCATTAAAGAAAGACATTGAAGAAGATTTCAGGAGATGCAGAGATTCTTCATGTTGATGGATCACTAAATCAATATACTGAAATTGGCCATCTCACCCAAAAGTGATTTACAGATTCAATGCAATCCCCAACAAAATCACTGGCACACTGATCCCTCTTGGGGTGGTAGAAGGCATAACAGTGAGGTGGTGGTGGCAGGTTTTAGACTCTACCAGCTATCCTTGGGCTGCTGTTGTGTTAAAAGTCCTGGGGTGGCTTCCAGGACACCCAGAAGCAGCAAGGGAGCTCATGGATAGAAACCCTCAGGGCCACAGCATGGTTCTGAGGCACACCCATTGGTCTTAGATAAGATATTTGTGATCTGATGAGAATGTACAAGATTCTCTTGAGAGTGTTGTCAGTGGAACACCACAGTTTATTGAAGCAAGGGTGGTTACATTTAGAGGATAATGGCAAGGGAGTGTTTGGTACCCAGGGGAACAGGCCATTGGTTAAGACAGGGATACTGGAGTAGCCCCATTCGCATGTGGGGCTCTTTGTCTCAGGGTCAAAGTCCTTCAAGAGCACCTTCAGCATGAGGTATAGTCCAACAGGGAAAGGAGAAAGACACCTTATCAGAAAATGGGTTCAACACTAGGCTGATAAGCACCAACCAAGCCCTCCAATGACCTTCTCTGAAGCAGGCACCATTTAATATTTTGTTGGGTTTTACCAGGGCTAAGAAAGTGAGGAGGAACTGAAATTCTGATGCTCTCAGAGTGAGAATTCCAGGGTTGAAGGTACGATTCAACCCACTCTTAACTCTAGGACAACTCCATAGGCAGCCACCCTCTCCAAAGACCCTAGTAAACCCCTGGGATCCTGCATTACTAAGGGACTTTCCAGGGTTTCTCTGCTGGAGCCTCCCCTACTCCTCTGGTCCTCACCACCAAATTTCAGATAAAAGAAACTTTTCAGTGGTTTCAGGCAGAATTTGAGCCCTCAAGCAAAATACTGCCAAGACCTTGGTTAAGTCAGGAATACAAACCATTCGTATGTTCACTGCGGGCTCCCTTCAGTCAGAGAGGGTTGCTCCTCAGGAGCCTCCTCTAGGAAGATGAGAGACAAGGATAACCTACAGTAAAATGTGGTAGGATGGAGCACAGGGTAGGGCTGACCACTCGAGTCTATCAGAATTGGATTGCTGGCCATGTGTCCTCTACCTGAGGGAGACTCCCAGATCTTTGGATTATATTTATCATCTCTCCCAAATCAAGGACGGGGATGGACAATGCACCCTTGTCCCTTCTGCAGGAATGGCAAGAGACTTACTGGTTTTTTGTTCCTTTCATTTTTCTTAAGGTTGCGCCTCGGTAGCTATCCAGTGAACTACATGTATGTCCAAAGGGCAGGTGGGAGAAACATTGACAAAAGGTCCTGAAATAGAGGTGGATCCAGCACCCAAAACCTGGGGATAATCCAGGACTCCTTACATGGCCAACTGACCACTTACATGTTTAGCTTAATCCATTATATTTCAGTCTCTACTGGGGAATCCATACCACCTGGAACGGAATCCTAAATGAATAGCCCACACCAAGTCAATAGTTGTAAACATGACTCCATTAAGGCTTTGTATGAATGAAGAATGGTCAGTGCCACTCCTCCAACTGAAAATAACAATTTACAGGGAAGGCACCCTAGGAAGAACAGAACAACTGTTTTAAGGAATTATGATGTAGAAAATGCAAGGGATCCAAAATCTACATGCAGTCCTCTTTCTGACTATGAAGAGCCTGTAAGGCCTGGGAAGGCTGGGGGTGAGTGTTATGAGAGGTATATTCACTTTCTTTACAAGGAACAATAGGAATCCCCTGTCTACAAGTCTATCTTGCAGCTCTAAGCACTCCAAACCAAAGCCCTATGGATGGGGAACCCATGAATTTACATGGCTGTTTGAGCTTACTTACTCCTCCTTGATCCATGGAACTAGACAAGACACCACCAATGTTAAAATGCCCAACAGTGCCAAGCAAATAGAGGCAGGCTGTCAGACATGCAAATGAGGCCTACACTGGAGCATGCAAACAAGTGACTAATACTTTGCATATTGTTGAAAGAAGATTATTTTTACCTAATTTGCATTTGCTTGCAGGGAGGAGCCAACTGAGCCTGGAAATATAAGTGAGCTGGAAGCAGGTAAAGCTGCCAGTGTTTAGGTGTCACAGGTTTGTCTATCCTTGCACCTGTCCTCTAAGGTGAAACTCTGCAAGCAAAATTCCTACAGAAAATGACCTACTGTGTGTCAACATTGTCTTTGATCCTAAAGGTACATAATTTTTCCCAGTCACACAACTGAAGATACTAATAAGCGTCAGAACTCCCTCCTTGTCTGGAAGGATACACAGCTAGTAAAAATGGGCCATGGTCAAACTCAGTTCTGGATTTGAGGAGAGATTGTTTTATTTGAAATCCCGTTTTCACATATCGTATTCACGAAAAATAAGTTTGAAAGGCTTAGGCCTTGCATATCAAATGCGAAGTAAAATCCCAGAACACGAGCCTTAGGGAATTCATTCAGTATGAGCCCACAACACAATTTCCCCTCAACCCTATAGCAATCTCTATGGCCACTGAAAAGGCTTTTGCCTTTTCCACAGACACTTCAATCCTCTCACACTGAGATGCCCCTGTGTGAGGCCAAGCCTGCCAACAAGGTGCCCCTTTCCCTTCAAGTGGTAGCCCATGGCAAGCCTATAAAAGCCCTGGCTTTTACATTCTCAGGGAAAATGCAGACTACTGGTCCCAGGGCTGGGACTGCCACTCTAGACTTGCCACACAATGCAAAAGATTCTCTAGAAAGAGCAAAATCTCTTTGGAAAGTGTGCCTACATCAATCTACCCCTCCTAAGACTCCAATAGAAACCCTATTGACGAGAATGGAGTGGGAGAGAAAATTTCAGCCAAGTGGTCTGCAAAATATTTTGATACCTTGAATGCAAGCTGGAGGATCTCTCCCTTTCCAACATTTCTTTTAGGACATGGCCTCCAATCATTAATATCCCCACATTCCTCTCTCTTTCCTGCAATTTCTAGGCTGCGCCAGGCTTTCAGCTGCTCATGAAACTTTCATATAAAAGGCTTTATCCTTACCTTTGCTCAGTGAGGACTTGCTTAGGTACTTGGTCACCTCTGCCAGCTTCTTGGGACAGAGGCTCGACTGGACATGGACCTATGAAATAGCACCTGCAGAGAAAGTAGGAGTGAGAGGTTCTAGGTGGAGGGAAGGCCTGCGTACTCCCTCTGTTCACCAGCCAAGGACACCCTTTGGGCTCTGATGACCCAACTCTCAGCCAGCCCCTGCAAGGGGCTTGCTTTCCTTTTAAAAAGCTTTCCATCTTGGCTGACTTGCCAAGGTTCTAGCTCCTACTTTCCCTGGCTTGGAACAGGTCTAGTATGTCAGAACTTCTAGAGGTGACCCCTGTTCCTGTCCCTGAGTAGGCTGAGAGCAGCCCCAGTAGATCTCTTCTCCCACTTGTTTCCAATCAACTAAACCTCCTCACCCCAACATTGGTGACCTGGAAACAAAGGCACCTAGAGCAATTGCCATCTAGCCAAGCCTGAGAGGTTACTTCCATTGAGAGACAACTGCCTGCAGTCCCTGCTGTGCAGACACACCTGGCCTTGAGAAGGTAGGGAGCACATTCATTCACAGCATGGGGCCTACCAATGGGAACAAGGGGAGCATGGAGGAAGGGAGAAAGCTGCTCAAAGGCCAGTATTATTAAGGAAATAAAACAACTCAAGCAGCATAGTGCAACAGTGTTGGCTCTCAATAAACCAAACATCAATCAGAAGTAGCTATCACATGAAAAAACAGAGTCACAATGGCCTCTTTACCCCTATCAGTCACAAGGCAGAGGCTTGAGGATCTCTGTGAGTTCAAGAAGAGCCTGGTCTACAGAGCAAGCTCTAGGACATCTAAAACTACCTAGAGAGACCCTGCTTCAAAATCCAACAATAACAGAGGTTCAAAACAAGAATAGAGGTGTGGTGATGTATGCCTCAGATCCCACCTCTCAGGAGACAGAGGCAGGAGCATCAGGAATCCAAGGCCAGGTCTCAGCTATACATTGAGTTTAAGACCAACCTTTGGTACATGTGAACTTGTTTCATAAATAAACAAACCAAAACAAAATAGCTACAAAAATGAATATTGATGCTCAAAAAGAGCATACTCTTTGATTTTATGGAGAAGCCAGAAACAAGGATTTAAAATTTTACAAAATTTACATTTTAGGAAAACGTCACAGTGCTCAATCAAAATGTCTCAGGAGAGTGAATGACCAGTCTTTTCACTTCTTAAGGTGTGAACTAAGGCTTGGCTTCAGGTGCAACTTAACCTGTAAGTTACCTCACTTGTTAGATTTTAATTTCTTTCCTGTCCAGGGTAAAACTGAAAGCCTGCCTGTTTACAATTCTGGAGAACTGTAATGGTTACTGTTTGGGGGTCTTTTTGTTACATCATACTAACACATAATATGTTGAAAGAAAAGGAAATTTTATTGAGTTTAAGTATACAAAGAAAAAAAAGAAAAAAGGGAGGGAGAGACAGGAAGGACGGAAGGAAGGACGGAAAGAAGGAAGGAAGGATTGAGGGAAGGAGGGAAGGAAGTAAGTAAGGAAGGAAGAAAAGATGGAAGGAAGGAAGGAAGGAAGGTGGGAAGGAAGAAAGGGAGGGAGAAAGTTGTACCTGCCAGGGACAGACTTGTAGTCTGAAATGAAAGTTCAGAGCTCAAACTTTTACTAACTATTTAAGATTGAAAACCATAGATGTTTTGTGCCAACATGAACAAACGTTAGTCATAATTTTATTCAATCAGAAACTCATTAACAATCATGGTCAGAGTCACCATAACCCAGTAATGACACATCTTAGCTCCCCAAACAAGTATATGACAATCATTTTGTTTTGGCTATACTGGTGTGTGGGTTTTTTGTGGGTGCAGAATTTCTAAGAGGGTGAATGTTTCAGAGTTACTAACCTAAGAACCTGACTCTGAGGAACACCTCCGTGGTGCAAATCCTTCAATTGTGGAGGGAAATGGGTTTTTAGGGAGAAAGTAGAGCAGTGGATACTGCTATGGTGGACTTTTGACTGTTGTGCCAGGATCCACCATTTAAAGGGCCATGCATGCATATGCTATGGGCCAAGGTACTGGCCTAGCTCTGTGAATTATGCAAAATACCTTCCTTTAGGGTTCTTTAGAAACTTATGCCCCAGAAAAGTTTAGGAAGCTCAGTTTCCTCCCTGAGAGCTGAGTTCTGTCTGGAGGAGAGCTGGTTACTTATGCTTTTCAGTGGTGCACTCTGGAACCCCTGTGTTCATGCTCATGGAAGTGGCTGATCTGTAAGTGTGTGTAGCGGGAGAGTTACTGATGGGAGTTAGTTCCTCCTCGGAGCTTTGTCCTGACTGGGCTGGAGAGAGAAACAGACACTTAGGCAAGAAAGTAGGCATAGTACCAAGGGAAGGAAGGCAGACATTTGTGGTGTCTGTTAAGGCAGGAACTCAACCCTATCACATTTAATCACTGGTGAGAGCCTGTGTGCTACTTCTCCTGCTTTACCAGGGAGAAAAATGTAGCTTGTAGTGGCTAAAATGCTCAGAAAGAATGGAATGCCAAGGGTTTTGAATTACTGTCTATTGCTTTATTTAACACATCCAGAGATTGGAAACAGCAAGTGTGTAGGTCCTGCCTATCTTTTAAGTGAATTAGTACATATAATAAAATCAGTAAGCACATTCATCAAGAAAGACAGAGAATGAAGGGAGTTGAGAAAGACAAAAAACCACAGAGAAACAACAAAAATGATCTTAAAAATCCATAGCCACAGATAAAACCAAAGCAAACCAAGCAAAATAAAACCATTATGTGGCTCTTAAAAGTCACACTTAGGAGGTGAACAATTTTATATAGTTCCCCTGGAAGTAGCTCTCGTCTCCATGGGCCATCTGAACCCTACTTTCTCTAGCTGTGAGAAAGTGACACACTAAACCATCAACCACAAAACAGATCATTCTCTGGGTGTCTCCACTGCTGTGTCCCATTTGGGCTGCTGGCCTTTGCACTCTGTCCCTCAGACCTGCATTCTGTCCCTGTAAGAATGGTTGACTGGGGTCACTGGACAATGCTGTTAGTCTCCTAGGATAGTCCTTTGTAGTTGCTCATAAATGGCTGCCTCATTCAACTAGGGGGATAAAAACCATAGCATAGTGATTTCCTTTTCTAATTGCTTCAATTTAGTTTTGAAGAAGGAAGTTTGTCAAAAATCTGTGTCCAGAAGTTTCTCTGAGAAGCACAGAAATCAGAGGACAGCCTAAAATCCCTCACAGGGATGACTGGAATGTGTGTGCACCACAGTTAGGGTTACTCTGGACTAAAGGAACTAGTGACTATTGCCAATTCTTAAGAATACAGTCTGGCGCTTCTCTGGTCTGAACTTTAAGGTGCTTCTCCTATCTCTAAGAAAGGCTATACCATAAGGGTGAGATCATCCCTAGGCCCCTGATTTCAGATCCATATTTCACAATTCTATGGGTCAGGAAATCCTCAAAAAAATAATTTCCAATGGAGTTCAGCTTGTTTTTTTAATAGATTAGAAGAAATTAGGGTAGCACTTACTATGGCAAAACACTATCTGGATCCTTTTGTGGACAGGGTGACATAGTATGTGAGTCAATGGGTGTCTGTGTGACTTTATAATACTGGGCACAGAGAAAAACAGGCATGTATTCATGGGAAGCAGGGGATCCTGCTCTGGTACTGATGTGCTGCTCTTGAGCATGTTATGACCTACTCTAATATCTCACTGACCTGTGTCCACCCCAGTGTCACAGAGTGGCATCTTAACATCTTCATTGCATTGATTTCCCAGGCCTAGCATCTTAGGGCTGGAAGAATTGATTTGATCACAGTTCCAAGTGATCATCCATTTTGGGAAAACAAGGCAGGAACTCAGTGTGGCATCACATCCATACTCAAGAGCACAGAGAAGGGAACACACCCTTGCTGCCTGCTTGCCTCTGCTTAGGGTCTAGCTTTCTTCACTGTTCAACTAGTCAGGTTCCAACCTAGGATATGATTCTGTCCCCTTTCAGGATGTGGTTCTTCTCACCTCAATTAATCATCTAAACAATCTCCCACAGACGTGCCAAAGTCACGCTGATCTAGCTAATTCCTCATTGACCATCCTCTTCCCAGGTGACTATTTGGAGTCAGGCTGATAATAAAAGTACCACGAACACTGCCCCAGCATCACTGCCAGGTCCTGAGCAGATTTGTATCTTGGGCCTGAGGTCTCCTGTGAAACAAGGAGCTGGATGCTCTGAAACTTGACAGGACTTGCAAAGAAATTTCCCCAGTGTCTTTGCCCATAAAGTTCTGTATGGCAAATTCCAGCTGTTCATCTGGACTACCTAGGAAGAGAAGACCTCTTTGAATTACTCTACACAGTGGACATCACTACAGTACACACAGTCTGTCCTCACAGAATTGAGGCACACTGTGAGCCTCTTTGACTATCTTGATATCCTATTGGCACCTTAGCTGTGCCAGCCTCATCCTCTGGCACAAACACTGCCTGGACCATTGCTGTGCTCATCGTAAACCCAACAGAATCTATGTATTGTAAGCAGCACTCACCAGATTCCCTGACCCAGCACTTTTGCTGGCCTCTTCTGTGTTGCATCAGTTCTCCTTCTCTGCAATTTTTCTAGGACACAGATGAAGGAAGGCTCTGCAGTGGAATACTCTGTGCAGAGAGCATTGGCAAATCAGGTACCCAGAAGACTCTTAAGTGTTTCCACTTTGCAGGGGTAGCTTCCATGAACATCACTGTGGGTGTGCCTCTGATCAAAGGGACCATCCATGCTTCCAAAGGCATCTAGCAGTTGCACCCTGGAGTTTTTTGAACCAATGGTCCTTTTGCTGAGGGATGGCTGTGATTTGTGAATTAGGCAGTGTTTGTTATTCAGAGTGCAGGTTTGCTGTGTTTATCAGTTTTTGGATTTTTAGCAAGTCTCTCAAGTCAAAAGAGCATAAAATCTAAGAAGAATCTGTGATTCCCTTGATCATGGGAAGGCTACCTATTGCATGAATGAGAAAAATGAAACAGAAGTAGAAATATTGAGCACTATGTCAGTAGACATTTTATTCTTATGGTTTCATTACTCTTCCCTCAATGGTCCTGATTGATTTTTCTTGTGCTATGTTTGTGACCATTCTCTGTAAGCCCTTACTGATACATTCTGGTTTAAAAGAGACCTGAGACTGAGAAAAACTAGAAACAAAATACATTTCTTTAAGAGTAAAAAAAATTTATACCTATTGACTATGAGTTTTGGAGCAAATGACATAAAATGAAAAATAGCTCCTCCTGGTTGTAGATCAGCAAATGTGATATACCAAAGGGTTTGGAAGGCTGCCTGCCTTCTCCAGGCTGCTGAGATCAGACCCTGTGTTTCAGGGGATGCTGTCCACTCTGAAAACAGAATATATAGGCTTGTCTAGATGAGCAGGAGGATACCAGGTTTAGGTGGCCAAAGATGGAGAGTGTTTTGATACCCTTGACCAGATGGCTGATCATCTTTTTCATTTTGCTTACTTTGGGCAGAAAGACCCTTTATGTAGTAGGTTTGCAGTGTAAAAGGCTTATTGTTGAAAGAACCAATGGATCTTTTGTCTCCAGAGCCCAACTAAGGCATCCTGCTTTCCCTTTAAGCCTGTACACATCTGTTAGCTACTTGCAGTACAGACAGTTTGAGTCCCAATGGGGACCTTTTATTCCTTGAAGCCGTACTGGAACACATAGACTAACACCAGAGTTGACAGGAGGAGCCACGAGGTAGCCTGCTGCCCTGCCTCATGAAAAAGCACGGAGCATGCAGTTTAAAGCCAGAGTACCTCAGAAAAACGGGGAAACACATGTTGACATGAACAGAGAAAGAATGTGAAGGGGAGTCCTGGCATGGCCTGGTGGTGCATGCCTTTAATACCAGCATTCAGGAGGCAGAGACAGATGCATCTCTATTCTTCATTCAATGCCAGTGTGTTCTACATACTGAGTGCTAGACCAGTCAAGGCTTCATAGTGAGACTTTGTCTTAAAAAAATAAAAAATAGAAAGCAAAAATAAAAGACAAAACGTGTACATCAAAATGAAATGGACGAAAAGTGAGCAGAGATTAGAATTGAGAGATTGGAATGGGATAAGTCCATGGCAAGCCTTAGACAATAGCTATTAGATACCAGGACTGAGACCTAGCACCCACCCGTGACACAGGAGACTGGGTTTTTCATAAGGCTTAGCAGCACCGACTTCCTAATGCTTCTTCACCAATGACACCTTTGCAGCCTTGGCTCAGCCTTTGCCCCCCAACATATTTGTAAATGTCCACGTCTCTCGGCCTCAAACACTGAAAACCTATAATAGTTCTCACAGCATACTGGGGCTGATTTGACTCTCTGCCTCTATGGTTCTCTTTGAGATGAATTGGTTTCCAGTGACCAGCTGGGCTGAGGCAGGTACTGTCCTTCAAAAGACAGTGCTTCTTGGCAATCTTCCTGTTATACGTAAGAAGGAAAGAGATGAGCAGAGTTCAACCTGGTGAAAGGTGGTAGAGCTGGGTCTCAGGTCCCAAGTCTGTAATCCTGAATAAGTAATGTTCCCACCATCATGGACACAGACCTACCTGGAGACGCCTAAACTTCTTCATCACAAATGAATGATAAGTCCCTTTGCTCACATAGTTGATGACCGGAGAGCACCAATCCTGGCCTTGGCTTCTTGTCATTTCCTTTACTGAATGGAAGATCTTTGTGTCTCTTAAACAGATGTATACATGACCTGTCAGTGCCCTGGGTGAGACAAGGCCCATGAAGTGTACAGGAGAACCTCCAACGCGGAACTGGGAACCTACTTGTGACCTGGCTCAGCACTAACACCCACCCTGTGTCTGTGCCACTCTGTCCCTGCAGAGGCTCCCACAGTATGCCCACACCTGAATGTGAGACAGGTCTTGGCCCACTGAGGCCTGCTTTGCCATTTCTCAGTTATGCTGGACTTTCCACTGACTCACTCATGTAAATAAATTACTGGTATTTAATTGTTTTTATATATTTGAATTTTTAGTGTTGTTATTTTACTTTTAAAACCCAGAAGATATAGATCCATGAAAACCGATATCAAAGCAACTATGGTAAAGGTCCTAGGAAAGTGAGGTCTAATATGGAAGGTGAGGCCCTGGCTACACATTGTCTACTTGAATTTAAATGCCTTAAAGAAACGAAAGAGAAACTTCTAGTTTCCCAGCAAAGTGAGTCTCCCTTATAACAAGCTGTTCTCAGATTAACCTTGTAGCCAAGGTTGACACTGAGCTCAGCATCATGCTGCTTCACTTCCCAAGCACTAGGATTACAAGTGGGGTGGCCAGGGCACTACCGGACACTAGAGGGCAGCACCACACAGTGAAGCCATGTTAGGCCACACCACTCTGGCAATTGAGCTATAACCACAGCTCTTGTCTTTTGTGGTTGCTGTTTTTGCACTGAGCCTTTGCCTTTTTCTCTTCCCTGCAGCAGAATATCAATGTGTACGAACTTAACCTGGCATATAATGTATCTTGTTTGATCTCCTGAGTGCAGAGTGGAGAACAGAACATTCAACATGAGAGCTCTTTCTCATCTTGGCTCCACTAGTCCTGTTACCTCTGCCCACAGGTCATCACACTTTACATCACCCTAATGTCTGTATTGTCCATATACTGAGGAGACATTGGGAAGTTTTCAGTAGCTAGGCAGACAGATTTCCTGAGTACATCCTCTAGCGCAAATCCCACATTGTCACCAGCCCCACAAGATCTCCTTTGGTGGGCTTCCAAGAGCCTGTACTTCATGCAAATGATCTTTCCTTCTCCACGTTCATCTTACACACCTTCTCAGTAGTAATTGATTTCTAATTCTGATGAATAGGATTTTGCGGAAGGAATGAGACATTGCTGGTAAGTGTTTGTGAAGTAGGCTCTCAGTTTCCAACATGGGAAGTACTAAGGGGTTTCCAATCAGAGAGTTATCTCTAGCTTTGGAAGGAAGAGTTGGGGAAGGAACTCCCCCTGGTCCCAGGAATGGCTCCTGGGAGGGTCAGCGTGACTTCTGGTGAGTTGTGTGGAGAATTAGTTAGCAGGGAGGCAATGGCAATTCCTGGTGACATCAGCAGTCAGTTCCCTGAGATTCTATTGTACCCTGGAGAGTCCTGGAATTCTTTGTGATGTCACCTGTGTCGAAGTAACACCAACTGCTCTTTGGGTGATTGTTCAGTGTCTTCACTGTTCTCTCATACACATGTTGGCAAGACCGTAAGGCTTCTTTGGAGAGAGAATGGCAAGTGTAGAGAGACCAGGAAGAGGCAAAGAGAAGGTAGACTTAGATCTCAGTGTAAAACAGCAAAAAATAAATGGTCCTGGGGACAACACAATGAGTCCTGGGCATGGACAGGAAGTTTCCTGGGAGATGTGAGGTTGACCTGGGACTTCAAGTAATGGTGCTCAGTAGCTAGAGGATCTAGGAAGCTTCTAGAAGCTTCCCTGCTTATCATGGTTCCTGAAGTCAAGGATTCCAGGACACTAGTTTATCTGTTCCAGAAGCCAGGAGCTGGTAAATCCCAAGCTGTTGTGCTGGGAGCTCTTAGCTTTCAAACTTACTGTGGAGTGCTCAAATTGAAGGGGACAAACTGAGACCAGCAGAAGGTATGGAGGAATGAGTGATGTTTTCCCAGTTTAGGGCAGGGCATCACTGCATGTCATCCCCAGTAGATTCCTATAGGTATAGTGTGTCTGACACTAGTTATAGGTAGAGAAATGTGATTCTGGACAAGGCCTTATATTCTCTTGTCTACAGCATTACTACTCTGACCTGGGTGCTCCCCTGTAGGCACCTGAGTCAGTAGGGTTGCAAGGCAAGCTGCCCTCTAGTGCAGGGAAAGAACCGTTTAAGGCTGTGGACCATAATGGAGACTGGCTTTTTCCTGCTGGCTCTGAGTGTCCTAGGCTGTCAGTGAGTTGACTTGGTGACCATATTCTTCCCTGCATCATTTCTCCATCTACATGTGCCTGGAATGACTTGGCAGAAGATCTGGGCATCTCCAAACCACCTGAGTGCTTGTGGACTATGCCAATTTTGTTCTAGCTTCTAAACCACAGACTTCTGAGCTCTGTAGCTAAGTTAATCCTGGGTAACTGTGAGTATGAGGAGGCTGTCTCCTGTTTCTCTGAGGCATGTGCTAAGAGACGCAGAGGAAACCAGCTCTCTGGGACATCAAACTCATTTCCTTGGGACAGGAAGGCTGAGATCCACAGAAGAGTCCGCTCAAGCCTGGCCAAAATGTTTGTGGTGTCTCTGGACATAGGCATGGCTGCTTTCTCAAGCATCTGATTAGGATTCAGGGTGGTCTGTCCATCCTCTATGCCTTGTTTTATGTAACTTCATTGTGTTCATCTACCCAAACTGGCCTCTGGGGAGCCTCCATCCACAATAACCATCCTCATCAAGAATCAGCTGAATTAGGAGGAGGAGAATCTGAGCACTCAGCTAGAGCTGGTGACCAGTGAGAGACATGAGCTGCAAGGTCACCTGATCTTCATCACTGAAAAAGCCTTGGACAATAGGAATTCATTGTTTCAAATTCCATGGTGACTTTCTTGTGTCTTTAATGTCCCCATCAGCTTCTTCATTCACTGTTATTGAGTTCTAGGAGGCTTATCTTCTTGAGTGTTCCTGTCTCTAGCCACATGTTCCTAAGTACTTCCCAGTGGGAAAACTTTAGCCTGGACTGGTTTGAGATGGAGACACACACTATTTTGCTTCTTTCGAATGAAAAGAAGACCCTATTGCCTGAGCCACACACCTCAGGGAATGAGGCAGTTGTATTTGAGTTTCCAGGATTCATTGGAGATGCTGTGACAGATGGTTTGTGTGAGATGCTAGCTGCTGTGAATTTGTGGTGAGTCTCAGTATTTGCCTGACATGTGATTGTGTGCTGGATACTCCTGGTTGCATATAGAGGGGTCTGGTCCCACTTGATACATGCTAATGGTTGCTACAAGGCCTGGGGACCATCACTGCTCCTCTCTGTCCTGTCTGAGATGATCACACTGTGTATACCTTCAGCATTGCATTGCTTTTCCCCTCCTCATTCTCTCTCTATCTCTCTCTCTTTCTTTCTCTTTCTCTCTTTCAATCTCCCTCTCTCTCTCCCTCCCTCTCCCTCTTCCTCTCCCGCACCCTCTCCCACTCCCCTCCTCTTTCTCTGTGAGTGTGTGTGTCTGGAGACACTGCTAACATGGGACTATGGTAGGACCTCAGGACTTGCCTGTCTCACTAGTTCTAGGTGATGGCAGTGCTGAGGTCATGGTGCCCCACTGTAGGCAGCTCTGCTCTTGGTTCATAATCTTAACTTTAACCTTGATGAGAATCTTACTTTTTTTTTATAAAGCTGCCATGATGTAGTGCCTCATGACCAGAAATGCTGATCCAGTGCTCTGGGCATTCATGTGGTGATAGGTACCCAAGATTGAGAATCCCATTCTGAGGGTAGCTGTTATCACAGGTTCCTGATGAGCCCAGACATGTGACCTAGACTCCTGGAAAATTCTTAGAGAGCCAGTCTGACCTTCCAGGCTACTAAGGTAGCTCATGCCTCCTAGTCCCTTCCCTGTAGGAACCCTGCTCTTCTGGCTGGAGCTAGGTTACTATGTGTAATCAGCACAAGGAGGTCCCAGTACATAGGAGCCAGGACTTGTCATCCACTGGGTGTGGTAGTTCAGGATGCAGCTGAGTTCATATGCATCTTGAGGCCTTTGTTATTGGAGATCTTAGCTCCAGCTGCCAGGCCCTACCACAGGCCAAATCCTTTCTATGGGAAGCTGTAGAAGAATTGTGAGCAGTGATGTTGGACCTATAGTACCTGCAGAGTGAGCACACTGAGACCTTAGAGAAGCTCAAGGAGCTGACCAAGGAAATGGATTTCTATCAGTAAGTGACTGTCTTGGCTGGGACCCAAACAGTTGTGTGTTGATATCTTCCTTTGTCTCTGGACTGGAAAGTCCAGAGCTTTGGATCTAGCTTTTCTGCCTCATAGCTCTGCAAGTACCAACAGGAGGAGACCAGAGACCTCCAGACTCCAGCAACATCAGGTAGGGACAGGCTACTGGTTAAGGATAAGGTCTGTCACTATTTGACATTTTATAACTGCATGTCTACCCATCCCCCACCTGTGCTTTCACCCATCACCTTATTCATCCACCCACCCATCCACTGCCCAATTCATGCCATGCAATTGTGCATTTCTGTGTGCATGCACAACTATTTCTGTGGAGTGAGCCTCTTTTGAGAAGCTGAATTATTGACAAGCAAATGCAGTCCTCTCAGGGAGATGGGTCAATGACACATCCCACACCTACATGTCATTGTCACAAGAGATGTGCTATGCACAGAGATGAGTGAGGGAGAGTTGGGTCCTGTGGCGCACTTACTTGACAGGGACCATGTGAGATCAGAAAGGGAAACAACTTGCTAGAGAAAAACCCCTTGCTAATGCCAAATGAGAGGGTCCTGTTGCCATTTTCTGGTGGCATGTGGCATTACTCCCTTGTACTTTGTGCATCCACAAAGGTCTCTTCCCTTAGGCCAGCTCTGAGGTCACACTGACAGAAGCCTAAGTGCCATCTTTTCAGCCTGTTGTCTGTGGTTGGTGCTGGAGTTCTCCTCCTCTGGAGCTGTCTGGATGACCATGTATGTGGGAAGGCTTTTGACAAGTTGTGAGTTGGGGAGGGAGATTTGCGTCTTCATGAGAAAATTTTCCCTACCCACCTCAACATAATGTGACTAAGCAGAGCATACTTCCCATATTAATTTTATTCCCCAAGGGAAGGATAGTAGAGTTGTGAGACCCTTGTGAAAGAGCTGGTTTGCTTACTCTAAACTCACCTGCTCATCTAGCATGATGTTACTTTCTATCCCCCAACCTTGTTTTGCTATAAGTGGCCACACATGTGCATGTCTGTGTGTGCCTGTGTGTGTGTGAGTGTGTGTGTATGTGTGCATGTGTGTATTTGTGTGTCTGTGTGTACACGTGCATCCCAGTGAGTGTATAGTGTAGACATATGAAGATTTCAGTGTACCATACGTGTATGCATTGGCTAGAAGACATCACTAGGTTTCTTTGTCAGTCTCTGGTTTGAACCAGGGTTTCTTACTTCCCCTGAGCTTATTGTTTTTGGTAGTCTGGCTGACCAGAAAGCTGTTGGGATCCTGTATATATTCTTTCCCTTATATGAGAGTATACTCATGCACGTGATAAACACTCCACTAGAAAATAATCTTCTAGTGAACAGCAAAAGGAGCCCTATTTGCCCATACACCGACCTGTGCTTTCAGCACACAACTTACTCGTGTTCCCACACATCCAGCTGCCCATCTCATGTCATCTAATTGTGCATTTCTGTGTCCATGCTTAAGTATTTCTTGGGACTGAGCCTCTTGTGAGAAACTGAATTAATGACAAGAAACCACACACTTTGCTTGAAGCTGCAGTTCAGTGAGGGAGATGAGTCTGTAACATGTCACTCATCTGCATCTATTATGAGAGGCCGGGCAATATGCAACAGTGACTTGGGTAATGGATGTCTGGGTGGGAAGGAGCTTGCAAGGAGAAAATCCCCTTATAAATCCCAAATATGGTTCTCACTGTCATCTATTTTGATGGCATGTGGCATTAGTCTCATGTGCTCTCTGCATCCCAAGGCGGTCTCTTCACTTTGCCCAGCTCTTGGTTCACACTGACAGAAGCCTGAGCAGTGTGAGCAGCAGCTTGTAAGCCCCATTTGATGTGAGAGGTGCTTAAATTTGTGTGACAGTGTGTGCATGCCTGTGTGCAACCCTTCAATATATTTAGCATCAGATTTCTCTGGATAAATTGTTCCTAGGTTGCAGTTGGACAGAAACCCTTCATCATCTCTCTCATAAACATTCCCAGTTTTAAAGGATTCTGCTAGTGACATTCAAGAACCTGTATCGTGGTGGCCAAATAGATAGCTGAGTAGTCTCTTCTTGCATCCTGCCCTGTACTTACTGAAGCAGATCGATGGAGTTATAGACCTGGGATGTAACTCAGTAGTAGACTAGTTTCCTAGCAAGCACAGTGCCCTAGCTTCAATCCTAGCAGTAGAGAGTGAGGGGGAAAAGAATTTACTATCCAGCTACATCCAGAGGTGAAGCAAACAACATATGAGCAGACTCCACAGAGGTTTTTAGGTGTTCCAACCTCCAGCCTCCCACAACTCCGCCATTGTTGAAAGTGTATTTTCACTAAGACAAGATTTTGGGATTAAAGTATCTACTCTCTGGAAATAAAGCACAGATACATGGAGAACATAAATAGATACACATAGCTTATTAAATTTAGGGCTTGAGTTCATGAGCTGGCAAAATAGTTCAGTGGGTAAAAGTACTTGCTGTCAAGCCTACAAACCTTAATTTCATCCCTGGGGCCCAAATGGAGGAAGGATGGAACCAACATTCCACCCACTTTCCTCTGACCTTCATGTGGCTGTGCATGTGCACACACCCAGCCTCCATAAGTGTTCCATAAAGCTACTCCAAGGACATGTTGAAAACCACAGTGGAGGAGGCATGCAGACATCTGTCAGTAAAGTCCCATGGTGCTTTGTTAGTGAACACTGATATGCTGCAGTACCATGTCTACACCCTGAAACCTGGCCACGTGGCAGTCCCATGGTGAGGTAAGGCCTCCTTTGCTGGAGATACAGCAGGAGTAAGGCCTGGGGTAATTACCCCAGCAATGACTGCACCCATTTGACCACATCCCTAAATGCTCAGCCCATTACATTTCTTTCTGTTTTCTCATAAAACTGATTGTAGGACAGGTTCCAGTTCCCTGAGTTGCCTGTCTATCAGACAGCACACAAGCACCCCTAGATTAAGTGTTTTTCTATTGGTCACTACTGGCAGCAGAATAGAATCAAGTTCATGGTTTTCCCAGTTCTTGCAATCACTCAAACATACCCAGCAGCCTCCTGATATTTTACACAAATTCCATGTCTCTCTTGCCAGGCAAATCAGCTTATCTTCACTGACTTTGGCTCCATGTCCTGATTGCAGTTCAATAAATCACTTTGTGCCCCAGAAATTGAAGCCTAGAGAGGCTCACCTCTGCCCATGCCCCTAGCTTCCCTAAGAACAGCTCCTTACATGACAGCTCCTGTCTACTTTTTTGTTGCTCAGAAACTGTAGAAACCAAAGCAGTTGCCATCAAAGCACCACCTGAAAAACAGGTTAAGCTAATGTAGTTCATCTAAATTTGTAACTGAGTTGAGACCTTTGTGGGTCCCAGACTCCTTAAAAATGTCTTATAATCATGCATAGCTAACCATTTTTTGTTATTTACTCTGAATATCTCAAAGAGTTCCTACTCTGTGACAAAAGTTAGCTAGTCACTGTGGCCTGTCAAAGCCTCCTTTGAATTAAATCCTACTTTATTGAAGAAGAGATGGCCATGGATGGTGCACAGCTGGTCAAGGTCTCCTGCACTGCCTTGTGCTGTCCTCCACACTCCTCGGAGATGTGAGCAGTCTGTCCCACTAGATATCCCACCTGAAGATGTAGGTGTTTTCCCAGGCTGGCAACAGTGGACTGTCAGAAGAGTAGATCACCCTGACAATAGAAAATGGACATTCAGTGAAGGTCAGTGTATGACGTTCTGGGAATTAGCTGGCATGCACCATTGTTGGGGAAAAGAGAACCATGTCACCCAGTGAGAAGTCACCTACTGATTACTTTTCTGTAATGGAAGCCCTCCTGCGAGCTCCCACACCCAGCCCACCTCCACCAATATGGTGCTTTGATATAAACCCCAGGTGCCACTCTTTTAACTCTGTGGCTTTCAGATCATGCTGCATATCCAGACCCAGCTCTTGTAGACAGGCACGGCACAGCAGCAGGCCTCAGCAGGGTGAAGAGAGAGGCTGACACTGGCAGAGGTGTTCTGATCTCCAAGCCCTTCCTATAGGACCTGTTCCACCTAGACACAAGTGCCATAGGGCATAATTTGAACAGCAGACCAAGGCCATTCATCCTTGAAAAGCATATTGATGCCATCCTACTTGTTAGGCCTCTGATCTAGGCCACCAGGAAAGTCCTCCTAGGAGTGCAACATGCCAAAATTTGGGCATCTTTTTAATCTTCGCTTCCACAATTATTGTAGCAACCCTATTCACACCTGCCCTTCTCTCAGGTGAAAGAAGAATGGCCAAGCCACTCCTTCCCTTAATTGCCGCTGTATAAGGGAAAGATGCCAAACACCTCCGTTTTGTATTCATGGTGAACATTAATACCAGTGTACTTCAGATAAGACAAGCTGTCTCTTTCTTTCAGAGAGATGGACAATGATGACAATAACAGATTTATTTTGTACCACAGCATGCCATGAGAGAGGGTTAATGAATCATCTGCCTGAAGACTTTAGCATGCCTGGCACACAGAAAGCATGAAATACTTGCAGCTGTGGTGACTCTTACCATTGTCTTTACTGAACATACAGTGTGAATTCACAACTAAGTACCAATCCTGTAGCTTTTGTGATCCTTTTGGAAGGACAGGTGTTTGAACCCACACCTTCACCTGTCCTTCTGTGGCTCTTTATAATTCACACATACAGCTTTTTTTTATGGCCTTGTAGAACTGGTGTTTCTAGGCACAACACCTACCCCAGCTGTCTGCTCAATCTGCAGATCTAGGAAGCATTTTATATCAGGAAGTGGGAAAGCTAGAGAAGGGGCTAACTGGAAATTGACTGAAGGCTTGAATAGTTTAATGTGATCCATAACATCAATGCGATTCCACTGTAGAGTCACAGTGGTCATTGAAAGAAGACAGCTGCTGATAAATTGGTAAGACTATTTTTTGATGGAGACATGGACAGTGATGTCATTACACCTCGTGTTATTACACAACACAGCACCCGTTGAACAGTAACTTTTTCTCCTTTTAATTACCATTTGAAAGTCAGGTGCAAGGATCATTTCAAGAAGCCAAGAATGATGACTGCCTCTTAGGACAAACTGGGAAGTAGAGCAAAGAGGGAGGAAGCACTGATTTTCATACAGCTCTATGATACCTTCCGAAACTGATGCATTTAGAATGTCTTGCCAATTGTATTTTTCAGTCAATACCAGATGTTAAAGAAATCAAGTCCTCTAGAAGCTGGCCACTTTCTAGAAAGTAGTTGTTGGGACTAGTAAGACAGCTCATCCTGTAAAAGTATGTGCTGCCAAGATTAATGACCTGAGTGAATGGAGAGAACAACTCCTACACATTGTCCTCTGACTTCCCACAGAGCTATGGCATGTGTGTTTCTATGTGTGTGTGCATGCGCACATATACACACATCCATGAATACGTAAACAATACATGTAAGAACTTAGAAAACACATGAATGTTCTGCTCAGAAAGTAGTTGAGTTGTCACTTCTAGAGGCAGCATGAGAAAGCAGGCAGGCACCAGCACTCAGGGCACAAGTTCACCAATATGGGTCTCACAAGGCCTTTCACACACAGCAGCCTTCACTGCACAGCTGTGAAATGTACTTCCTGTTACTTCTGAACGAATAAGAAAATCAGAGGAGCTTTCAACAGCCGCCATTCAATTCCCTTTGAGCCATTCCCTGGTGACATTGCAGTGGTCAGGACCTCCACCAGGGGGCAACAGAAAGTCAGCGGACCTGCAACCCTGTGAAGCAGCCCCACATGAAGGGTCTTTCCTTGTGTTTCAGACCACGCCTTTGATCCATTTGGAGTTAGTTTTTGTATACGATGATAGACAACCGTCTAATTTCATTCTTCTGCATGTGGACATCCAGTTTTCCCAGCACCATTTGTTGAAGGTGTTTTCTTTTCTCCAGCTTATGTTTTCAGTATTTGTGTCGAGTATTCAGTGACTGCAGCTACATGTACTCAGGCTTGAGGTTTCTGTTTTGTTCCATTGTCTTCATGTCCGTTTTTGTGCCAGTGCCATGTTCTTTTTATTACTATGGCTCTGTAGTATACTTTAAGCTCTGGAATGGTGATCCCTGCAACATCGTTCCTATTGCTCCGATTATTTTGACAATCCGGGTCTTTTGTGGGTCCATATGAATTGTAAGATAGTGTTCTCTATTTTTGCAAAGAATGATGGGGATTGAATTAAATATGTAAATAGCTTTTGGCAAATTGGTTGTTTTTCACAATATTAATTCTAATCGATCAACATGGAATGTATTTCCACTTGTAATGTCTTTATCACTTTCTTCAGAGGTTTAAAGTTTTCATTATACAGGTCCTTTGCCTCCTTGACTAAATTTAGTCCTAGATATTTTATTTTCTTTGAGGCTATTAAGAATAGGAGTGTAACCACGATCGCTTCCCTGTATGCGTGTTGGTGGTTTATAGCAGAATTATTGATCCGAGCAAGTTGATCCTGTATCCTGGCACATTGCTGAACATGTCACTTCTAGACTTCTGGTAGACCTTTGGGGATCTCTTACGTATAATATCATGTCATCTGCAAATATATATATATATATATATATATATATATATAGGTTCTGTCCATTTAGAATGATTCTGACTGTGGGTTTCTCACATACAGTATTATTATGTTGAGATATGTTCTCTCCAGTCCTGCTCTCCAGGAATTTTATCATGAAGGAATGATGGAGTTTGTCATAGCTTGTTCTGCATCTATTGAGATGACCCTGTGATTTTTGTCTGTAAGCCCATTTATATGGTTTATTACATTAATGGACTTGCATACATTGAGCCTCGCCCTAGCCCACCCTCCTCAGAGAACTTTGAGGGGAAAAGAGTCAATGAAGAAGCAATGTAAAGTAATAAATGCTACACAGGCCCTGGATTCAACCCAAGCCCTGCCTCATCGTGGCAGTGTGACCTTGAGAAAGTCTTTAATTTCACTGAAACTTTGTTTCCTGTCTCTAGAATAGAGATCATCGTTTCTACCTAACAGGATTCCTGGTGGCAATAAAATAGCACAGTTATATGAAGCACGTGACACAGTGCTTCACACTTGGTTTATACTTTGTAAATTTCACAATATGCACGAACACATGTGCAGGTGTATACTGAAACACACACACACACACACACACACACACACACACAAGCTCAGTAAAGAGGCAATTTGCAGACCAATCTAAATCAATCCTGTTACTTAGATAGAGAAGAAAATTGACAGTAATTGCTAACACTTAGAGGTCAGAACTCTTTGTAATTATTTAGTGTTCATAATCATCACAAGAAATAAAAGATGTTTTATGCAACTCCATGTGAAGCTTGCTTCCTATCTATTTCAACAGCGCAGCATAAATGTCTATCATAATGGCAGCCAGAAGAAGTCAGCACAGTAATAGCAATTTTAATTTATAACTCAGACCATGAACCACACCCTGCGCTAAACGTTTCTCCTGCCAACAACTGCATGCCCTGGGGACATTGCTACTCTGGCTCAAATGTATAAGCCAGGCCCCTTCTTGCCGGATCCTTAAGAACATAATGAAAGATAAACTCTTTCAGCAAAAAGAAAAAAAATATTGGAAATTATTCTGTCTCCTCTCTGATTTGGAGCAAGAGGGGGTAGCGTAAAGCATATTTAAGGAGAGAGAGGGAGGCGGGAAGGAGGGAGGGAGGATTCATTAATTTACTTGATGAGATAGGCATGGAAGCATGGTGGCTGACATCACACGGTCTTGCTCCTTCAGCTTCACAATAATTCTATTAGTGGCCATCAACAGCTCCACAAAGAGAAGAACTGTGAGATTAAATAGAAGCCAAGTTTGACTAGCAGTAATGAGCAAAGTCAAGGCTAGCCTGGGAAGAGACCCACATCCGTATGTCCAGTGACAATTCTTCCGTGACACCACCCCTGTAGCAGAAGGTAGCCTTTTATTTGACATGAGGGGCTAGAATGTCCTCATGCTCTAGAATCAGATACCACGCTGGCACATTTCCTACAGAGCCTTAACTCTCTCATCTCAAAGCAGGGGAAAGCAGCTAACTCCACCTCATCACTGAAGCCCAATGGACAATGGACTGATTAGATCACTTTCTCCATTAGGTGCTACATGACATGATACAATTTTATCGCATTGCTGAAGCTTCCATTGGGCTGAACTTTGAAGCATACCCTGCATTCCGAAATAGCCCCTTGGTTTCATGGTGGGGAACAGAAGGCATTATTTCTCTTTGCTTTGATTTGCTTTGCTTAAAATTATTCACAGTAAGAAGAAGGTCAAAAAGGAGGAAAAATGTAAAATTCATTCTTATTAAAACCAATTGCTAGCAAAATCTCAAGCTTCGAATATAAGAGAGAGCTGCCAAAAGGAGTGGAGATTGAATGGCGACGCTGAGCAGGAACGGAGGTAATGAAACAATACTTCTAGGAAGCAAGAACATAAAGCCAACATAAAGGAGCCCAGGAAACAAATGGTGCTGAACAGGAAGAGTCAAATGTGGCCTGTGGGGCTCAGGAAAGGGGTGGGGGGACATTAAAGAATCAAAGATGGAAATGTTAGAACGCAGACACTGGGGAGAACGCAGTGGAGAACAAAGGGTCTGGGCAAGAAGAGAAGAAGAAAGGCGCAAGTGGACAGTGAAAAGGAGGAGGGGAAGAACGACTTAAGGGAAAAAGTATGGCGGTCATGGTGGCACCTGCTCGGAATCCCAACGCCTGGGGGATGGTGACAACTCGGTCAGGCGTTCAAGACTATCCTTAGCTACAGACTGAGTCTGAAGTCAACATGGACCTCAGAAATAAATATATATTTATATAGAAATATATAAGTATATTTCAAAAAATTCACGTTTATATATAGCTTAATTATCTTTCAAAATAAATATTGAAAGACAAAATGCAAGAAAATGTTCCTGAATTCTAAGACATTGATGTGTGCATTCAAAGTGTATGCTATGCTGGACTCTCAGGGAAAAACACAGACCCAGACCATCTCCTGGTAAAGTTACTGGATAAGGAAAGAATACGCTGGGGCCGAAGGGATCAGGTCTGTTTAGTACGAAGCTCTAGGCCGGCCTCCACCTTCTCCTCAGTCCTATTCAATTCCAGAAGCACAAAGCGAGACACGCCCACTCTGGAGGATGGAGGATTGGGGGGAGCTTCCCTCCGGGGAACATAAGGGCAGCCCCGTTGTGGGAAGTCTAAAGGAGAAAGACTCTTGTACAATCAGACACTGTGGGAGGGGCGAAGTCTTTGCAATCAGACTGACCTGAGCTGGCGGTGACCCCACTCCTCCTCACTAACTCCATGACAAAGCTATCTTACACCTTGGCACCTCTGTCCCCTTGTCTGCAAAACAGACATGATAACTCCTGTCTGTCTCCATGTATGACATCGAACGCTAGGCCTCAATGCATGTATGAGCCAAGCACATGCAGAGAACTAGTAACTATTGTTCGCGCTTCACCTTGAAAGGTATCACTACATTCCCAAGCAGTCCCCAGCATTCCGCTCCCAGCCCTTAGGGAACGGATGGAAGCCTGTCACAGACAGTACAGTGGCTGCTTGTGGAATCCTTTCTGGCATGAGCTGGAAGAGGGTTTGCAGGGAGTCCTTGAGCGCCAGACTGCTGGTGAAGCTGTGGGAGGAAAGGAGAGTCAGCGGGAACCCAGAGGGAGCCAGCACAGGCCTGCGTGTCCCACTTGACAGGATCCTTTGTTTCAGAACACAGGCTTCTCTCTGCTCTGCTGGGCTTTGATGGCCTTTCAGGGAAGATCAACCCTATCCTCACTCCCTCATGCGCCCCAGTAGACTTCATGGTTCAAGGATATTTTCTGCACTTTTGCCCTAATGCCCTAATTCTTGGGTAGTCACTTCTAAACGCCTTCTGTTGGTGAGCTGACCACCGACATCTCCAGGTGGCCTGCGTTGCCCTGCGGTACACCGGTAAGCTCTTCTCCGTGGGCCCTCCTTCCCAGCCACCCTCGGCTCCTCCTCACCAAACCCAGCTCACTCAGGATCACTTTCTCAAGACTAGGTCTCTAGAGCTTTGACTCAGGAGCACTAAGTAGCCATTTTCATTAACCAAAGAGGCGTGGAGGGACCAGAAGCGATCCTGCTGATGACAAACTGGGATACACTTAAGGAGATAATAATCTCCACGGCTGAATTGAGATTTAAGCATACTCAGTAAGAGATATTTTTCACAATGCACTGGGCCCCATCAAAAATCAATGGCCCAAGGCAAAAATCTGTAGCAGAGATGTATGTTACAGCATGGGGATGTGGGAAGTTCATTTCCAAATCCCAAAGAGAGAATTGACCCTCAGATCGCTGTCTCTTCCTTAATGTCACCTTTGCCAGAGGAGCTGAGTGCACCCAGCATAGCAGGCAGCAGCCTGCCCAGTGCTCCAGCCTGGGGCCACAGTAGACAGAGCACAGCATTGTTTGTCCCTGAGAAGATAGAGCTGAAGTAATAAAGAAGCTCACTGAAACTATTGTGAAGGACAAACCACACAGGCAGTGTGGCAGCCAATTGGAACACAGACAGAGTTTAAGGCAGAAGGCGTCCCCTCATCTGACTCCCTGTCAATAGAATTTATAGCCAATTCAACCTGTTAAGCTGAGAGGGTTGCCTCTATCACCTCAGCCAGCTCTAGGAGATGAACATGCACTCATCTTCCTCATATTCTGACCCGAACCTTCCCCTACAGGAGGGCTCCACCTCAGCCACGCCAGTGGAGGGCCCACATAGGAAGCCCTACATCGTCCGCCTAGACCTGACACCCACTCCTCACACTGAATCTGCTGCTATAACTCACTCCGCTTGCCCCAGCCGCTGCTGTGTGCCCTGCCTCCATCCCTCTCAGTCTGGCTTGGTCTTTCTCCCTAGTCTGTCAAGGCACTTGCTCACTGTCAGGTGTGGTTTCTTACTAAGTACCCCTCTTTGCTCAACATTCCCAGTCCAAATAATGTCTTTCATGGTTCATGGTTCTACCAGCTCATTCCCAGCAGTCTCTTCATAGCCACAGCCTCAGTGCAAGATCAAGCCCTGGACAAAACTCTTAAATCGAAAACCCATAGCCTTTGGGCTCCATCAGCCACACTTGGTGATCGCCCGTCCTTCCTTCACTAAGGAATTTTCTAAACCAGCCCACAAAGAAGACAACTGCAGTGTAGAATATTCTGAATTCTTGGAAACTCTGGCCCTGGAGAATATTTCCAAAATCCTTCATTTCATTGAAATGGGTCGGAAGAATGCTTCTTTGCCTAAGTTATAAGAATCCAGGGCCAGTAAAATGGCTTAGCAGGTAAAGCCACTCACTGCCAAGCTTGATGGCATAAGGCATCATTGGGTGCCCTGGATCTACATGAGGAAGAAGAGAGCTGACTCCCACAGTCGCCTCTGGCCTTCACGCATACTCCGTGGCATAGGCAGGCACACATGCAGAGAGATGTGCACAATAAATAGATAAATGTTTAAAAAAATGTTGAGTCTTGGGAACTCAGCATGAAGTTTGTATGCTTATAATTCCAGTACTCAGGAGGCTGAGGACTAGGACAATGGGAAGGAAGATGAGAAAATGGGCCGGGGGGGGCGGGGGAAAGGGAGGAGAGGGGAATAGGAAAATGGGAAATGCTACAATCATCTCAGTGATGAGAGCTTGGGCAGTGTGTGGAACTACTCAAGGCATTTTTTACTTCTCCCCTACACACACACATACACACACACACATACACACATACATACAAATACACACTCACATACACACCTATACACACACAAACACACACACATACACACTCACACATACACACACATGCACACACATACTCACACACATACATACATCACATACATATACACACACATACACACATATACACGCATACACACACTTACACACATACTTACACACATACACGCATACACATACACACTCACACATACACACGCATGCACACACATACACACACACATACATCACACACATACACACATCACACACATATACACACACACATATACACATATACACGCATACACACACACATACACACATCACACACATATACACACACATATACACACACATATACATGCAGACACACACATAAACACACATACACACATATACATGCATACACACACATACACACATACATACACACATACACACATACACACATACATACACACATACACACACATACACACACATACACACACACACCTACACACATATACACACACACATATACATGCATACACACATACATAAACACATACACATACACACACATACACACACACATACACGCATACACACATATACATGCATACACACACATATACACATACATACACACATACACACATATACATGCATACACACACACATACACACATACACACATATATATGCATACACACACACATACACACATACACACACATACACACACACATACACATGTCACACACACATACACACACACCTACACACACACCTACACACATATACACACACACATATAGAAACACATACATACACACACACACACACACACACATACACACACACACATACATATGGACACACTACATGCACACATGCACACACACATACACATACACACATGCACACACACACATTCACACATACATACACACACACACATACACACGCACACACACACACATACAGACATACACACACACATACATACATCACATCTCCTTTGGAAGAAAGGTTTATCTGCTCTTCTGGTCTCTGTAAGCCACACTCACCCAGTCATGACCCAGTTGTAGGTCCTCGGGTCCATCTTACTGGCTAGGAACAGAGCGTGGCCACACAAGTGGTTCTTCATAGCCCATTCCAAGGCCACCTGAAAAGCATAACATGACATTCATTAGCACCTTACCTACTCCCTCCAGCGACAACAACAAGCTTCCATGCCGAGGCATGTCTGAGCCCTAAGCAACAGGCAATCCCAGGGATCCTTAGAAAGTGGAGGAGCTGGAGCAGGGCTCTGCCCAGTGTGGCGCTGTTCCCTAAGCAGCCCACTCTTCTGGCCGGCATCATTTGGACCTTGTGTTAGCTGCTCCCCAAACATGGACACCAAGTAGTCTCAACTCTTTAGTGTAAGCCACAAAACACTTGTGAAAACTGAACTACCAAAAGGGAGGAAAGTTCACCCCAAAGACAGAGACTCGAGACATGGATAGCAAAACATGTATTGCTGCGGCCTACTAAAGAACAGTCGGAGGCTGACATTTCCACCCTGGCCACGAAGCCGAACGTCCCCACCAGGATGCCCCCTGCGTGCGGGAGAATGGCAGGACCACGCTAGGTTCGGCTGCAGACCCATGCACAACATGCTCCTCCTCAGGTGGCCGGGACGGAAAGGACTCCTGCGGAACCCTGGGCATTCTAAGCTGGAGATGGGGAAGCCCTGCATCTTGAGGCTGACGACATGGAAGAGGGATAGCCCACTGGCTCATCTGTGTGCTCAAGCCAGCACCCGGGAGCTAGCCTGATTGGCTAACGGAAAGACTAACTGCTTGCTGAGTAACCAAAGCTTCTGTAGGATGAACGGATAGCACTGCTGAGTGAGATGGACTAAACTAGCGAACTTTAAACATGCACATACATTCACCTTTTTTTTTCTTTTTGTTTTTCTGAGACAGGATTTTTCTGTGTAGCTCTGGCTGTCCTAGAATTTGCTCTGTAGACCAGGCTGGCCTCCAACACAGTGATCCATCTGCCTCTGCCTCCTGAGCGCTGGGATTAAAGGCGTGGGCCACCATCAACTGGCTATATTTGCTTTTTAATTAAACTTTGAAGTTTTGGACTGGTATTAATAACTTCCTTAATAGAAATAAAAAACCAAGTAATTTCTGGCAGAAAGTCACTAATGTGGTAATTCTAACTCCATATAACAAGTATCTTTATTATGTCAACATTTCTCCACATAATCTTATTGGATAGAGAATACAAATTTAATAGTCACAACTAGGTGATTCAGCTTCAGATGCAGAGCAAGTGAAAAAAAATGGCATTACAATAACTTGATTTGGCATTCTTTAGCTATTTCATAATTTTTTAAATTTGTTTTTAAAAGGAATGACCAGCTGGATGGTGGTGGCCCAAGCCTTTAATCAAAGCACTCAGGAGGCAGAGGCAGAGGCAGGTGGATCTCTGTGAGTTCGAGGCCAGCCTGGTCTACAGAATGAATTCCAGGACAGCCAGAGTTACAACAGAGGAACTCTGTCTCAAAAAAGAAAGAAAGAAAGAAACAAAGAAAGAAAGAAAAAGAAAGAAAGGAAGGAAGGAAGAAAGAAAGGAGAGTAAGAGAAGAAGGGAGAGAGAGAGAAAGAAAGAGAGAGAGAGAGAGAGAGAGAGAGAGAGAGAGAGAGAGAGAGAGAAGATTTTAAAAAGGGAAAGAAAAAGAAAGAAAAGAAATCACCAATGGATTGGTTGGGAAATATCAGTTGTTTCAAAACTCTGCGCATACCAAAAATATAATTTATGAATAAGGAGAGAAGTTGAGGACTTATATCCAGGTTGTCAATATTATTAAATCCCAAGGAACAACACCCTAGTCAAATGCGAATGAGGACTCTTGGTACCCAGTTTCCAGTCCATCACCCAGTAGTCACTTGGGTTCTGCATCCATCCCTCACTCACTTCCAGACCAGGGTGGTGAGGTGCCCAGAGGCCTGTGTTAGGCTCCTGCTACCCAGATCTAAGCCCCACGTCTAAATCTAACCGCCCAACCTGTATATATAAAAGAAAAATAGAACCTAACACATGGGTTTCTATGGAGATAAATCAGGTAATGCATAGAAGATATTGCGTGAGTGCCTGACAGGTCGAAAATGATTTTTTAATCTCTGCTTTTCTTATTGTTGTTATTGTTATTATAAGTATTGTTTGTCTTTCTTAAAGGAAAAGTTCAAGACTGATTTGCCTCACCACTGGGTGAGAAGTAGTCCTGGGATAGTTTTTTTCAATGAAGTAAGCAAAACACTGGTCAAACTACCATTATCTGCTATAAAATGAGCATATAGAACATGGCTGTAATTTTATAACACTTACTTTTATAAGTTATGATGTTAAGTACTCACATAAAAGAAAACATCATGTGCAAAGAACTGAAGAGATGACATATTAAAATGTCAATGTAGGGGCTGGATAAACGGCTCAGCAGTTAAGAGCATGGGCTGCTAATGCAAAGGATCCAAGTTCAATTCCTAGCATCCATGTGGTGACACACAAATACAAGTAACTCTAGTTCCCGGGATCTGACACCTCTTCAGGTCTCCCTGGGCACCAGGCTTGCCCACAGTGCACATACGTACATGAGGGCCTTCATACATACACATACAATAAAAATAAATAAAACTTTTTAGATGGCAAAGTAAAGTCACAAAAGTAATTCGACTTTATTTCTGTAAATTAATTTGGAAATTGGGAAAGCTAACTAAATATGACATACCCCAAAAAAGAAAGACTTGCGGTTTGGGACAGAAAGAGTTAACGACATAAAGAACACAAGCATTTCAACATGCACTGATAAAATGCTCTACGGGGAAGGGAGGGAAACCCATGACAAGAACCATCACAGACAAAAAGCTAATTTCATTCATAATAACTGAATTGTAAATGTATACTCTGATTTGTATTTTTCCACCTCGCAGATAGGCACAGACCAGGAGTGTGAACGTGAAGTAACAAATCTGCCCATCGCTCATGAAGCTAATTGATTCATCTAAAGAGGCGATTTTTAATATCTATCAACAATTATAAACCACGTACCCTTTGACCCAACGCCTCTGCTTTTAGAAATTTATCTTACATGTGTTCTCTCATAGAGGACAAGATGATAGTGCTGTTGTGGCCTGGGTGTGAAGTGTGCCTCACAAAAGGCCCATGTGTCAAGGCTTGGTCTGCAGCTATTGGGAGGGGAGTGGATCATAAGGACTCTCATTTCTTGAGAGGGAGGCATTGTATATGTTGCAATATAATAAGTATAATAAAGAGCAGGTACAACAATATTCCTAAAGCTAAATCCACACAGTCCACGCGTTCAGAACTCCTTTCACCTTGTCAGTGATTAGAAAAGATAAAATAAAAATGATATTTCATTGCATGCGTGGTTTTAATCCGTGTATACCATGTCCATAAACAAGGCTTGAGATACAGCCACATCCATTCATCCTGCTTCTCCTGCGACCGACCGCCACCTCGAGGGCGTGCTCACAAAGCCTGAAACAGTCCTCACCCTTTAGGGGAAAAGTTTGCCAACTTCAAAATTTATCCTCTAAGATGCCTTGTTAAATGGAAACTGTAAAGTCCAGTACGGATATGCAGAATGGTGCCATGAGAAAATAATTATGCATACAAAAACATCTCCAGATATTTTTTAAAGGTTTTATTTAATTAACCGTGTGTATGTTGTGCCCATGTGAGTGGGTGCCATGTGTGCCTATGTGTGTCTATGTCTGTCTGTGGAAGCCAGAGGTATCCAATTCCCACAGAGCTGGAGTTACAGGCAGTTGTGAGCTGCCTGATATGTATGCTAGGAACCAAACCCAGGTCCCTTGGAAGAACAATGCATGTTCTTAACCGCTGAGCCCTCTCTATCCCCTCTAGATATTTTAAAGAGACAAATCAAATATCTAGGGATGGGAATATTATTTTTAAATATTCAGATTTGCTTTATGATTTTTATAAAACATGATCACGACTTCAAAAATTAAATAAGGCAAGCCCCTGTACCCATGACATGAAATCAATTGGTGTTGGAAGGAATGCCTGAGATCCAGGGGGAGGGATATTATGTATAAACAATCTGTCTGTAAACTAAGTCCTTGTATATGTGAAGAAACTTTTAGAAATGCACAGTCTTTAATCCTATTAATTTCTAGCAAAGCTTACAATTGCATAATCTGCAATAAGTAACAAAATTGTAAATTCCCTTAGTGTCCAACAATAGTGGATTTATTTTTATTATTTTTAAATGATGTGTATGGGAAGGGTACATTCAGATGTGTGCAGGTTCCTACTTAGGATAGAGGTGTTGGATCCATCCAGAGCTGGGGTTCAGTGCAGAGGGAGTTGCCCAGCGTGGGTGCTGGGAACTGAAGTTGGGTCCTCTAGAAGAGCAGTAGACATGATTCGCTACTGAGACAGCCCCTGAAATGTTTGTTTGCTTGTTCCCTTGTAGAACACTTGTCTAGCATCTATGAGACACTGAGCTGAATTCTTAACACTATATAAGTAATAAAATTGTACTGTTTGAACATATTTAATGTTATTGGGGTATTCCACCATGTGATATTAAATTGAAAAAGAATACACATTTGTATACGTATTTAGGGCATTATTTGTTTTGAGACAGGGTCTCCCTCCATTGCTTAGGCTGGCATCGCAGTCTTACCTAACTCTGCCAAATGAGTACGCCATGTCTGCCTCGTCTATGTACCTTAAACTGAATTTTAGTGGGGAAATGCTAGGAGTAAATATATAAAATGAGAACATATGTTGTCTTTTAGCAGTAGGACAAACATGAACACTGCCGGTGTGAATGGCAAACACCTATATGTTTTTGTTTTTCTCACTCTGTCTTTCTGAATTTCTCCGGTGCTCTAAAAGAAGTGTGTTCTAGCCTTATCTCTGGAGGAGGGGGAGACAGGGCGAGGGACAGTGGTCACCTGTCTGAAGGAGGTCTGAGGGGAAGGCTTTCTCACCTTCTTCCTTCCAGAGTAGAGCAGCTTGGTGAATTTCTCCACCATCTGCACTGGAGTCTCTACGTTGGGGGGAATCTCGCCCTTGAGCAGGTTGTGAGTCCCAGAGCTGACACAGGCCAGTCCTCATCAGTCAGGTTGATGAGGTTGGCCACAGGGGGCTGCCTCTTGTACTTCTCCAGCTTCCTGCCATCCTGCATCAGCAGTTCAGTGATGTCAGACCCAACCATGGACTGCAAGGTAAGGAGCGTAATACAAGGTGGACCTTTTGCAAATGACTGGATTTCAAATACCGGCTTCACTAGCTCGGATACTCTCTGTCCATCTGCAGTCACAAAGCTCATTTGAACCACTCACAGTTCCATGGGTATTATCTGGCTGTGGCTGTAATCCAAGGCCTGTATAACAAACCCGGCCATGGGCAGTGCTCTCCAGGAAAGGTTAGCATTGGCACACCAGTATTGACATCCGAGCAGCGCTTCTTAGAGACTGCTTTTTATAACTGTGCCATACACCAACTCCCACGAAGACTGACACTTCAGGCCTCCCCTTTGCCCCCTACAGCAAAGCAGTGACTTACCCCATTCTGTCGACAGAGGAGAACCAGCAGTTGCCAAAGTAGAGCTGAGTCCCTGCTCCCTGGTGTCTCAGAGTTGAGACACTGAGCTGCTTTGTGCTGGCAAAACATCATGATATCCACCTTGTGTGTGTCCTCCCTGTGGGGAGATTCAGGAAGCAAGACCTGAGCAGACCGACTCTCCATGTTTGCGGCTCCAGGCTCCCGATACAGAGAGCTAGCTAATGTGGCAGAACTCCAACAGCACAGGACTGGAAGTCTGAAACCACAAGACCGTTTTTCCTTACAGAACTGGAAGGAGTTTCAGAGAATCTCTGAGGAGAGAGAAACTCATAGAGCTTAAGCAACTTCTCAGAACGGGTGTGTGAGGGCTCTGTTTAAAGTCAGATAAGATGGGATCCATGTCTGGCTTACCCCCTCAGTTTATACAAACATCTCACCCCTATGAGCCTCAGGGTCTTCACCTCCTTAAGACAGGACTAATCGAAGAAGCAGCCTTCGCACAAAAAAAGGTGCCATGCATCATAAATGCTCATTGAGCAGAGCATTCAACCAATCAGGGCCCAGTGAGACCAAAATACTGTTTAATACACAACTCAGTTCTCTGACTGCCTGTGAGTGAGTAAGACACGGAAACAAAAACAAACAAAAAGGTGTTTGGCACCTGAAGAATGACCCTTGAGGTTGTCCTTTGGCCTCTACATTTGTGTGCATGCACAAACACACACACACACACACACACAATGTAACACTCATTTTTACTTGAAGGAGCTGACAGTTGTAACATGGGATTTTCTTGGGGGCGAGCTTCAGGATAAGATGACCTGTGTACAGAACCGGTGACATTTAGTGGGCATCCATATGAATAGAGTCTCAGCCGCCACCTTCGGAGCAGGCAGAGTGCAGTATAATTCTCAAGGGAAAGGCTTAGAGAGAGCTGATGAACCACGAGTTAGTAGGAGCCTGGGTTGCTGGTCCTCCGACACCTACCCAGAACTCACCACAACTAAAGCCTACAGAATATCAGAAATGTGGCTCGAAATGCTAGAGCAGTTCCAGTTCATTCCTGCAGAGGGTAGACGTTCATAATGTCAGGGAACTGGAAAGCTGGCTTGTAGATCAGAAACGCAGATTCAAGAATGTTTTCCCATTAATATCTACCAAGTACACAGAACACTAAAGCTGCCTGACTTCTAAACTCTGTGGGAAATGGAACTGTTTTTATACGTCCAATTTCCCAAGCCAACTTTTCTTTCTGCCCTTCCAATACAAAGCTGCATTTCAAAATGACTTAGGCCACTCTTTTTCTATCTACTGGCATAGAGGAGTATGTTCCAAATAAGATGGACGTTTTCTTCCATGGAAACCAAGACCAGGCAGGAAGATGCCTCAGCTTTCACAAGCCTTTATTTACGAGCTGGGGATAAAGCTTGGTGAGTAAGTGCTGTGAAAGCAAGATGACATAAGTTCAAATCCCAAGCATCCACATAAAAGCCAAGCATGTGGAAACATGTGCCTGTGGTACCAGAGTTTGAGGGACAGATACAGACATATCCTGGGAACTCACTGGCCAGGCATCCTAGACAAAAATGGCAATCTGCAGATTCAGTGAGAGACCCTGGCTCAAAAACTAAGAACGCAAAAGAAGAAGATACCTTCCTCTGGCTTCTGCATGTGTGTGTATGCGTGCATGCATGCACCTGCACACCTGTGCATACACCACACACACACACACACACACACATGCACACACACACCTGGCAGACATGTACATACACCACACACACACATACACACACATACATGTACACATACACACACATACCTGGCAGACATGTACATATACCACACACACACACCCCTTAACAACTCTCACTATACTTTACCTGATGAGGGGTCCTGGGAAACCTCTCATCTCCTCTTGATCCTCAGAATCACTAAGTATAACCTGGAGCACAAAATAAAATTAGATCCCCAAGACTCTTCCACCCAGTACCCATCAGTCAAGTTCAGTGTCCGACCCAGGGCTGAGGTCCTGCAGTGTGGCCCAGTGCCTTGTGGAGACAGTCGTCTTGTTGAAGATGAGCCACTAACATCGCAGGGGAAATGTAAGTCTAGCATCACTTCTTCCAAAGAAAAGCCTATGCACAATCTGGAGCATGTGTGACTCAGTTCCCACTTCTGGAGATGCCCAGCCTCAAGCAAATTGAAAGCCTGAGAAAAGCAATTGAGTTGGGCAGACTGTTTGCATCCCCAAGGTTTCAACAAGGGCCGTTTGTTTATCAGCGGGGGAATTGGGGGACAGGCATAATAGCTGGCATCCTGGTCCAAAACTCAGGGACACATGGGGAACATAAAACTTCATGGGTGCCTTGGGAACAGTTGCTGAAGCGTCATCTGGCCAACGGACACATGTGGACATTGTGAGGTTTACTTTCATTGCTCTTAGTTTAGAAAGACATCACAGACACATTTCTATTCAAATTCCACCTTGGCCAAGATGAGATGCTCGGCAGGATGCTTGGTTAGAAAAAAGCTATGCTCTCATCTGTTCTGAACCTCTAAGAATATGTCAGGTCATAATGCAAGGATTCTATAATTGGACCCAAATGACAATGTCCCAGATTCTCAATGATGGTCAGTGGACAAGCAGCCGCAACCAGTGTTGCTATGCATGTGGCAAGCCTCCAGACTTAGCTTGACTTTTCCTCTTCACTTCAAGTCACCCAGTCCCCTCTGATCTTCATTTTCCTCACTTGTTGCTTAAGGGCAACCCAGAGCCCCTCCCGGCCCGAGGTCATGATGACTAAGAGCTGTGCTCCCTTCCAAGAGCTGTCTGGGATGCAAGCTCCTATCAAAGAGGTAGGAGAGGGATCCAAAGATGGCTTCTCTGCCTAGCAGACCTGCATAAGCCAATGAGGCAAACGAGGACCCACCCATTCCTAGAAATGCAAGAGGGTGACTTTCCATATGACTCAACCTTTCCTTATCAGAACCAACCAACTCCTGCAGCCACTTGGTACCCACCAGCCTGAATAGGTCTCCAAGCTGCCAATGCCATGGGTTCATAGTGCTCAGGAGCATCTGCCATGTGCTAACCGAGCTCATAGCTGCTGGAGCAAAGTCCAGACTCCTGCTGTTGAAGGAGTTTGGACTTGCTGGTCAACGCGGGCTGGGGAGAAAAAAGCAAACCAATGAAATTATCTAGGAAGGAGTTTCAGAGAGCTGGTCCACCTATGTCCCGAGTGCTCCTTCAAAGAGACAAAATTCAAACCTTCCACTAAACACAGTGAAAATAAATTCATGGAAAGGAGGAAGTATCATCCCATTGCTTATGGCCCAGTAGGGTCAAGAGACTTATAATTCGAATTTCTGCTTCAATGTCCATCGATCTGCTGCTATGACCTTAAGCAAGCGACTTGGACTTTCCCAGCTCAATACCTTCCTGTGGAATATAAATTTAAAATATCTGCCCTGTATGTATTACTTATTAATGCACCAGCTCTTCATGGTCACATCCAGAAATAATACTCCATCCAGTTGGGTTGACACTAAATTCTGTGATCATGACTTACAGTCAGCTGTGGCCAATGGTGGAAAAGAGACTTTGCCCCATTGTGGTGCCATTGAGGAGAGAGGGGCTCATGGAGGGAATCCCACTGACTTACCATTTTTCCCCTAGGCTACAGCTCTGACTTCTGCTCAGGGACCCGTGGCCCTGTGACCTCAGACTCTTCTTTCTTGTCCATTTCACTTCCTACCATCGAAGGTTTGTGCCACATTGTGGTGCCCCACAATCTGTGCCCAGAATTTCTCCAGCTTTCCAGTGCCAATACTGCCAAAGGCATTGAAACTTGTGGAGTTCTCTGTGGAAAATTGGTAAGGAAATGTAACTTTCCTGAACTGGGACTGCTTCCTCTGTGACTTCCTGTGACACTCAGACTGGATATCCAGTGTCTGACTCTGCACCAGTCCCTCCACAGAGAGTGCATGGCATGGTCACTGGGGAGGTGGAGACCCAGGTCCCTGAAGTGTACAGGCCAGACAGACAGACTTTTTGACAAGCCCTAGACAATAAGAGGCCATGTCTCTAAAAAACAAATTAATTGAACATGAAGAACAATACACAAGGTTTTCCTCTAGCCTACACATGCATGAACACAGGCATTAAAACATTTATTAGTCAGGAGTGCTGGCTCATGCCTGTAATCCTACCCCTTGGGAATATGAGACCAAAGGCTTTCCACAAATTTGAGGTCAGCTTGAGCTACATAGTGAGTTCTGACCAGATTTGCCTATGGAATAAGACTTTGCCTCAAGACAGAAAAGAAGAGAGGGAGGAGAGGGAGAGGGAGGGAGAAAGGGAGGGTGGGAGGAAGGAAGAAAGGAAGGAAGGACGGAAGGAGGGAAGGAAGGAAGGGAGGGAGGGAAGGAGGGAATGGCTTAATTCTAAACTGAGCAGGACAGGTCACTTGTTTTCCGCTTTTCCTCTTCTGAGCACCTACTAAGTGATGGGCCTAGGAATATAAAATACGTAAGGTCTTAGCATGTGTCCACAAAGTGTGCAGTCATTTACAGAGACAGAAGACACCCAAGAATAAACGCTGAACAGTGTGTAAAATAAGAACTCTAGGAACCATGAGGAAGACAAGGCTACTGAATGGAGAGCTTGAACCCATTCCTCACTGCCCCAGAAAATAGTGACTCGGAGCAAACCACACTTGGACCTGAAATGACAAGGCCTGAGGAGGGAAGCCGCTTTAGATGTGTACAGAAGACACTCTCTAGAGAACCTCAAGAACCTTGAACAGACCTGTTTGCTACAAGAAAGACCCTAGGGCTGTGCCATTGGCCTAGCTGTACTAAGAGGGAGATATGGGGTTTGTCTCTCCATCTGTGGCTTTTTAAAGTACACAGGCAAAGCACATACACTCAGTGTTGTGAAGCACTTGCAGTGAGGGATTCAGGAAAAAGGAATGAGAGTCATGTTCAGGGTGAAGAGGCTTCGTGGTCCTCTGTTACGAGAGACCCAGGGAATTATGACCTGTTATTTTCTCCTTTGCAGATGAGAAATGAATTTACAATCACACATGTTCTCATCCCAGACAAACTGGTGGTCCTGATTATTGTCACACAGAGAATGAAGAAGAAATTTTTTTTTATGCAGGATGATCTTGGATTCCTCACTCTTGGCTGGATCTATGTAAGCAAATCTGACTTCCCTGGAGGCTGGGCTCTTCTGTTAGAAGCACACTGCCTGTATTATTCTCTGAGCAAAGTAAATTCTATATAAATTATTTGTGTCTCTGCACACATGACAACTAGTGCTCCAGAACTGGCTCAGAGCATTGCTGAGAGCTTCTGAAGTTTTTCTAGAATTTTATCTTTTACTAAAAATAATTCTTCAATGTTTTGGTATCTCTCTGAGTCTGGGTGGTGAAAGGAAGCTGGCCTCCGATGTATGTGGACATGCTATAGAGATTATATACCTAAAAGTTTTATGAATGAAATTATTTTAATAAGCCAAACGATTTCATTCTGGTGGTTGCACTCTGTCTCATGACCAGTGTTTGCCTTTGCATATAGTTTTCACATGTTTGCACATTCCATGCATATTTCTAATGATCTTCAAGGAAACAATTCCTTTTCTAGAGAGAACTTCTGAATGGTTATCTCCTTTCTAGGCCTGAAACTCACAGAACAAGCTGCTTTTCTTGGAATGTGACGATTGTAAGCCACAGTCAAGTGGGTTATTTGTAGGTTTGTAGAGATCACACAAACTTGGACTTAGAACTTGGAAAGTGCTGGCATGTGAGGCATCTCTTGTGCCTTCATTCTTTTCAGTTCACTTGTGTAAATCATCACTGGTGTGCTTGTTGTGTCTGGGGTCACAGATGGGAGATCACACAAGAAGTGAGCATCTGTACACATGAGGCAGAGTGCACTGCATTCTTCAGGAGATAAATACAGGGCACTGTGGGTTTCAGAGGAAGAGTGTTCACAGGAGAGTGACTTAGGGTGACTTATAAAGAGAGACCAAAGGAAATTTTCATGAGGAAGGGGTGAGCCTTGGACAGGTACATTTCCTGTTGGCTGGGATTTGAGGTTTCCATTGGAAAAAAGATGCATGGTCAAAGCAGGAGATCTGGAAGGCTTCTGTATCAAGTTGACCCTGGCAGCTTCAAAAGTGGGGAAAGTTGATAGCAAGAAAAGTTATTCACCGTCAGCTGGGGAGATGGAAATGCAGTACATGGTGGAAGGAAAGCAAAAATGTGGGATATTGAGGACTGTGTGGAGCAGAGACATCGAAAGAGGGAACCCAGGAGGCTCACCTGCATGGGCTTTAACATGAAAAAGACTTAGATCACCTGCTAGAGTTGGGAGCTGACTGAAAATCTTAATCCAGTAAAACCTACTCTTACAATGGTGGTGCAGAGGCTGTAAGATTTTAAAGCCAAGGGAAGCTGGTTGTGGTGGTGTTGGACCCCAAAAGGCCCAAACCAGGACGCTGCACTCCCACAGAGACTCACAGACGGGATATCGATGAAAATAGCAAGAGGATTTATTCCAGTGAACTGGGACCATTCTAACACGCAGGATAGAAGCGGCCCCGAGGAGCAAATGGTGAAGCTTTTTAAACAGTTGTTGGGCACAAACTGAATTGGTACAAGTCGATTGGTTCCCAAATTTTTTTCCCATTTTGATAGGTATCGGCCAGTTAACCTTTAAATTGATTGGTGTTGGCATATAGCAAGTTTGCGGTCACCAGGAAATGTAAAGTCCCTTGCCCAAGGCTATTAGGTGGTAGCTGTAGCTGCTGCTCATTTTAGGAATTTGGGCTGGGTCACAGTGCCCTTGAATTAAGCCTGACTATAATTGTTTTATGGTTTCTGGGGTAGGCTAGTTCTTGGAACAGGGAGTTCTGGAAAGTCCTCAATAATTATTGTATTGAGTAGAGAAAGCCAGGGCAGGAGGTATCTGGCCTCACATTTCCCTCCTTTTCCTTGTGACTGTTCCAATCATGGAACAGCTGTTTTATCTCCTAATCACTAGCATTAGTTAGTTTATAGTCACTCCCTGGGGAATTTTTAAGAAACCGGTATGGTTGTCTGAGAACCATAATCTGTATTGCACTGATTCTTTTCCTAATAAAAGCTATTAGTTTACTTAAAATGTAGGACCCAAAGTTTAGAGCCAACAATAACATTACCAAGGGTGCCAGTAGTGTAGATATTAATGTCGTCACCCATGAGGATGAATTGAACTAGGATTTAAACCAGAGAGCGGAGCAAAGTCCTTCTTGTTGGAGAAAAAGTAAATCTAAACCTCTCCTGTAATGGCAGCTCGAAGACTCTGGTACTGTTGTCCCTGTAGAAGTAGGGAGGCAGTTTCTGTGGCAACTCCTGTTGCCCCCACCCCTAATAGGAGTGACAGTGTGAGAACTGTTAAGGGCTCCCTTTTTTGCTTTAAGTGGGTGTTTTATCATATTGTCAGTTTAATGAACCGGAGTCTATCTGGCCTCAACAGGTAATATTCTGGTGTGCCAATAGGCACTATACATGCCATGTCCCCAGTCTTAGGGAGTTTTCTTTTGACTAAAAGTTCCAGCCTGTGGAAATGGGACGTTGTAATCTCTTAGACTGCTTCCTGCTGAGAGGGGACATCATCAGGGGCCCCAAACAGGCTGGTATTAGTCAAAAGCTTGGGGGGGGTTAGGCAGTGGGGTACATCTGGTTCGCTGATCCAGCAGAGTGGACGGAGGTGGTCACATCAGCTCTCAGCAGGTCCAGGACTCACAGTATTCGAAGCAGTTTGATACCTGGATGGTGTCTGTTAGCCAAGTAGTGATCTATTGAGACGGATAAAAACTAGAGGCAGAAGTTAAAGTTTACAGAAGCTTACATTTGGAACTTTTTATCACATTGTAGAAAGAACAGCTAACAAGTGTTTGTTAAACAGCCAATGAGAAATCACCTTAGACTTGAGCCTATTTAGGCACTTAAAAAACATATGTTTTGAGGGACCTTAAGTGGTCCATAATTTACACAACAAAGAATCTGTTTTTTTTTAGTTAATTAATATCTGTTTACAGAGTACAGTATCATAAAAATTTCAAGTAACTAAAACAGGTTATACACTACTAAGACAAAATCTGTCATTTTAAAATGTAGAGAATGGTTTTTGGCTTCCTTTAGCAACAAAGTATGATTTCATATATCTAGAAGAAAATGGGAGAGCCAAGCAAGCCTGATCCAGATAAAAAACAATTATACCAGCTCATCAGAACATGTATCCAGGATTTTAATGTTATAAACTCTGAACCTTTTTTTTTAACTTTTATCTCAAACCACCTCCTCACTTAAAATCACTTTTTCAGACCTTCACAACTTACCTAGGCTTTCATATCTGCAGACTTTTACACTCAAAACTTAAATCACTTTCTTAGACCTTTATATTTTAAACCTCATAATATTCTTTAAACTTTCTTTAATCTAACTATCTATCAAATACAAGAGTTGTTATTACCGAGCAAAAACCTATTTATCTTTTAACAGGGGCCTGTTAGAGAGACAATCCTGTTTGTCTTATTCAGACAGGGACTCTAGTAGCCTCAGAGAGAGAAACTGGTTGTCTATTGCTGTTAAACTAACAGAATTACAGATAGCCATCAACGCCACCAGAGATCTGGGAATACTAAATTATAGCAAAAAGTGTAAACTCAATTAAAATGACAGAGACTTACCCATTCCTAGACAGATGACCCTGGACTCTCCATGTTTTCCGTGACTTTATGGGGAACAGAGGTCTCAAGACACTGACAGTCTTCCATTGCCAGGCCAGTAGGTATCTTTCTGTGGATAAGACTTCAGAGGGATCGAACCCCACTCTGTCCACCCAAAGCAGGATGATCTACCCTCTAGTGTCTTATTTGCAGGCAGGTCTATGGCAGGTGAGGCATTGGGGCAGTTTTGCCCAGTGGTACATTATCCACAATCCAGGGGACGTTGCTCTGTCCCTGTCCGTCTTCTCTGGAGGTGCTGGGGTCACTGTTAGGATCTGGGGTCTCTACTTAAAAACTCAAATTAAAAGTCATAATCAGCAGATCTCTGAGGGGTGAGGGCTATCTATGTTAAGTATCTCTATGTTAACAAAACTTTGCCTATAATTTTTTCTGCTTTACTGTACTATCTAGGTCATTGTAAACATCTTTCTAATTTAAACTGTCTTCATAAGCCTTGTGAATTTAAATATCTTAAAAGCTGTTTTTGAAAACATCTAGCTTTAACTTTTAACTTTTTGTAAAAACCTAACGTTTTCTTAAAGTAGTTTTAAAACCTTTCAACTTTGTGTTTATAATATCCCATAAATGTAATGCACGTATTTTTCTTCTTCAGCAGCATTCTGTCTTTTAGGCCTAAGCCAACTGTTACACTGAAGCTCAGATATCATATAACTTCTTAATTTTAAAACTGCAGGTTTTTTATAAACAAACTTCAGTTATTTTTGTTTTGTTTTGTTTTAAAACACTTTACTCTTAAACTGAAACGATGACTGTCAGCAAAAGATGTATTCTTGTATAAGAATACACAGAGATACAGTCTTTGATATCTTAATTAAACACTCTTTAAAATCTTAATTTTATAAACCTTATTTTAGCATATAAAATACTATATAAAATCTATCTTAACTTAATAATTTCTTTTTAGATCTATACCAAAAAAACACATCTTTAAAACACATTTTAAAAAGGTTGGCATTGAGGCCTCAGTTATGTAGGGACCACTGTGATGAGTTAACCTTTTTGTTAGTCTACCCTCCTGACCCCTTTTCTCTCAGGCTCTCCAAAGGAGACACAGAGTATCTGCTCTGTATTGGCTCTCTACCCCTGTTGTGTGTTTTTTACACACCAAGCATGTCAATCTTGTCATCTCATGCAGACTTAAGACAATCTCAGAACTCTCCAGGAAGCCAAGCTTGGGTTAAATTCCTGTCTTTTAGTTTTAGGGGCAAGCTGCAGGAAGGATAGGGAGGGAACAAGGTATTTTCCACCAGGCCTACTTGCCTTTCACTTTTCTCAACCCCCGGAAACCCTCTTATCTCCCTGGCAGGGAGCCGACCCCAAAGTGCCAGCACATGGGATGTCCTTGGGACTTGAATTAACTGAGCTGTTCTTTCTTGCTCCCCTGGGACAAAAGTTTCTGGGTCTCCTAAAGACCTTTCCTCCCAAATATCAAGCCAGTTGTTTCTTCTACTTCTCTTAGGAATTGGGGGAGATTCCACACACCCTGGGTGAAATTCACCTCTGTCTAACATTTTATCCACCCCCACTCATCTTCCACACCGGGTTGTCATCTTTCTCCGCCCGTGTGGTCCCCTCCCTCCTGGCCCCCAGCTCAGGACCAGTTTTTTCTGGCCTGTTATAATTCTGACCATTGACATGAACCACAAAATGAATCCTTACCATGGAAGACTCAAATAAAAGTATAATTTCACACACAGATTAAGAAATCTTAATCAGGTCTGGAACAACAGAAGAACCTTAGGACTTTTTCAGAGATGACCTGTTGTCTTTTTACAAATTGTCTGTTAATGGCAGAAGTTATTTTAGCATTTTGGCTAGTAGCACTAGCTGCTCCTATGCCTCTCCTCTAAGTTTGCAGCAAGACTCATTTCTAAGAAAACTTGCCTCAGATCTGGCAAACTAACATTTAAGACAGTGAATATTCAAATGAAACACAAAATACACATTATTTTTATACATTGACACTGGTGATCACCAAGACAGAATTAATACATCAGATGACATTTAACATCTTGAACTCCTGCCCGTAGTAGGATCAGCTTATCAGAAACTTTACAGCCAGAAATTAACACTATACATTTCAGATCACTTTTTACTTTAATTTTCAAAAATAGCTGAGGCTTAACAAAAGCTAGCAAAGACAAGCAGGTAAAATATACATCTTGTGCACCTGAATAGACCTTCCAACTGTGTGCCTGCAGCACCACAAATAAAGTTCCTCTCATTGTAATGTACATTCCTTTTGTCACACCCTCCTCAGCAGTCTGCCGTACAGGCCTGTTTGAATCAGCTCTGGATTGCTGTGGCAGTTTCAGCTATATTAAAAATTTCTCTCTTATTTTTAGTATAGAAACAAACCATCACTTGGCTCTCTCGATCTCTAAAGACTGCCAGGTTTGTTTACTCACCAAACCAAATTATGCATTGATTTACTTTGTTTTAATAACATAACTCTCACCCTAAAAATTTGGCCGTCAGCACAAGGTACATTCCTGTATCTGAATACACAGAGGGCATAGCTATGGTCCCATATTAAAACATTGTTCTTAAAGATCCTATTCTTATTTTCAGCATAGAAGAGAAAAAAATCATACAAAATAAAATCTAAATTAATTTAAATATCTGAGATTTGTTGTCTTCTTGAATGTGGCTACTCCATCTCCTCTTTGATCCTGGAAAAGATATGGTAGAGTCCACATCCTGAATGGAGTCACATCCAAAATGCAAGTCACACATACGTTACCTCAGCTTTAATTTAATGCTTCTCTTTTTTAAACTTACCCTAGAAAAAACATCCTCATTCACACACACTCAGATAGAAAACACAGAGACCTCAGAAACTTCCCTTGATATGACCTGATGCTTTTTAACAGTTTTGTCTGCATAAGCAGAGATCTGAAACAGTTCATGCCCAGCATCCTTTTAAAAAGGTTTATCTCCGAAGCCAATTTGCGCAAATGACACACAGAGAAGACAGGGACAGTATGCATAAATCATTCCGGAAACTCTGGCCAGCACTAGAAACCTGCCTCCAAGAAGTCTCTCCCCAAACAGAAGCCCTGTTATCTCTAGTCTCTAGCAAGCTCTATCTCAGTGGCAGTCATTACAGGACACCTGAATCTTTAAAACCATTAGTTTTCTTTACCCAAACCACATACATATTTTAAAATACCATTTGAGTGATTTTTCAACAAGAAAGTTTGGCTGTTAACTCAGGAGTGGGTGAGTTGCACCCCCTCCTGCCATCTGTTTGGGTTGCTTTGCCTCAATAACTCTTTCTCTCCTGAAGCTGAGAGACCCAAAGCAGTTGCTGCTCATGGCTGGGGCAGAAGGGTTCAGAGGGCAACCATGAAGGCAACTCCCTGGAAGCTGCCTGCCTCCGCAGTGGCAGTCTGCTGCCACACGGTGGCGCACGTGTCCCACTTGATAGTAACTGCATCTGTCTCAAGCTGGTCTGGAGGCTGAACCCTAGCTTCACAGGGGACTGGAGATGTTTTTGAAGCCATTCACATGATTGTGTCTCATGGACACACAGTCGGTTTGCCCGAAATAGTGTATTCCATGGTGGGAACAACGCATGGCGCTTCTCGAGTTACAGGACAAAGTTCAGAAATGAACACCACATCCTGAGGGGATCAGCGTTGGGTTCGAAAGAACATTGACACCTGTTCATGGCAAAAGGGGTCATAAAGAGAAATGACCAAAGTGGCTGTTTACATGTCCGAAATGCCCCTACAATATTTGATTCAGGACCCCCAGTATAGCAAGTCTCCACAATCACTAAGGGCTGATCATGATCTGCTATGGAGCATGATTCACTCAGGTGTGACTTATTTCTACACAGTGGTTCTCAACCTTCCTAAGACCGCCACACTTGAATACACTTTCTCGTGTTGTGGGGACCCCGATAATGAAGTTCTTCTGTTGCTAATTAGCAACTTTTGTTTTGCGAAGCAACTTGTATGAATCTTAATGCAAATGTCTGACACGCAGCAGTTCTTAATCGAATCCTGGGACAATGTTCTTCACGCTCCACATTGGTTGTGCCCGCTGCATGAGAATTGCTGCCTCATATGCACAGGCCCTGTTAGAACCTTCTGTTTCTCTTAAGTGTTTGGGTGCTCAGGATCAAACCCAGGACTTTGTGAATCCTGGAGAGGTACGATCCAAACATTTCCTTTGCTTTCCTTTCGTTTCCTTTCCTTGTCTTTTCTATTCATTCCCTTTCAGTTTTTTGAGATAGGATCTATCTGAGCTCCCCTCACAGACAACCCATGCTTCTGCTTCAAGCACTGTTGCAGCTCGGTGACAGGCCCATGTCCACAAGCGTGGCAGAACGTTTCTACAAGCAATGAAGAAATCAGATGATGGAGATGTGCTGGCATCCAAAGGGAGAGTTGTTTTCTACAAAATCACCTCCAGAGCATTTATGATGCCTGCTTGCCCTAGCAGGGGCCTGGATTCAGTACTCAGTGTCTACATGCTAGCTCCTACATGTGGCTACCGTTCCAGTGGTTCCAACATCCAGTCTGCTGACCCTTGAAAGAAGCAGCTGGTGTAAGTGAAAAAGCTGACATTGACCCATAATGGAGGAGGGCTCCTTGATCTTGCCTACTGCAAAGATGCAAAGGGGAGCATCAGCCACAAGTTCCTGTGAGCAGAAAGAACCCGGGACAAAACAGGAAGGGGTTCGTGGAATTTAAGAACAGGGACCCAGTGGCTCAGCAGAAGGATCAGGAGTCACGGGTGGGAGTGCAAATGAGCAGGGTCTGAAGAAGGGAGGTTTTCAGGGCAGCGAGAAGAGGCTATCCATGTGTCCCGAAGGGTCCCTGAATGGATTCTCTGAACCCTTCTGCCCCAGCAATGAGCTTGTTTGCTCATTGCTGGGGCAGAAGGGTTCAGAGTCCAGGCGTGAAGGAGCCTCCGTGGAAGTTGCCTGCCTCCGCAGAGTTAGCCAGGAGCCAAATGTTGGCACTTGAGCCCCAGTTGAAAGTTACTGCCTTGGTCTCAAGCCGGTCTGGAAGCTTAACCCTCGCGTCACAGGGGACTGGAGATGTTTTGGAAGGCATTTGCATGCCTGTGTCTCAGGGAAACACGGTCGGTTTGCCCGAAATAGTGGATTCCGTGATTGGAACAGTGCATGGCGTTTCTCGATTTACAGGACAAAGTCAGAAATGAACACCACATCCTGAGGGGATCGTCGTGGGCTTGGAAAGATCATTGACATCTGTTCTTGGCAAAAGGGGTCATAAAATAAAATGGCCAAAGCGGCTGTTTACAAGTCCGAAGTGACCCTACAATATTTGATTCAGGACCCACAAAATACCGACTCTCCACAATCACTACGGTCTGATCACGATCTGCTGTCGAGCATGATTCAGTCAGCTGTGACTTGTTTCTACACAGTGGTTGTCAAACTTCCTGCGACTGCCACACTTGAAGACAATTCCTCGTGTTGTGAGAACCCCAACAATGAAATTATTCTGTTGCTAACTTGTAAGTGTTGTTTTGCAAAGCTACTTCTATCAAACGTATTGCAAATGTCTGACATGCAGCAGTTCTTAATCGAAACCTGGGACACAGTCGCCTCAAGCCCCAACTGGCTTGAGCCCCTCAGCATGAGAATTGCTGGCCTATATGCACAGGCCCTTTTATAACCTTTGGTTTCCTTTAAGTGGTTGAGTGTTCAGAATCAAACCCAGGACTTTGTGAATACTTGAGAGGTACGACCCGAACCTTTTCTTCCTTTTTTCCTTTTCATTTCTTTTCCTTCTTTCTTTTCTATTGTTTCGTTTCTAAATTTCCGAGTCAGGATCGTTCCTGGTTCTCTGCTCATACATTCCATCCTTCCGACTCAGTCACCCTTGTGTTTCGGTACAGGCTGTGTCCCCAAGCATTGCAGACCTTCTTCCAAACAATGATGGGATCAGAAGGTGGAGATGTGCAGGCATCATATATGAGAATTTTTTTCTCCAAGAAAACCTGCAAGCGTTTATGATGTCTGAGTGACCTCGCAGGGGCCTGGATTCAGTCCTCAGCATCTAGATGGTAGCCGCTCTATGTGGCTACCTTTGCAGAAGTTCCAACATCCACATTGGTGACCCCTGCAGAGACCAGCTCCTGTAAGTTAAAAAGCTGACATTGACCCGTAATGGTGGAGGGCTCCTTGATCTTGCCCCGGGGAAAAAAGCAAAGAGTAGAGTCAGCCACAAGATCTTGTAAGCAGAAAGAACCAGGGAAAGGACCGGAAGGGGTTCCTGGAATTTTAGAGAGAGGACCCTGGGGCTCAGCAGGAGGATCAGGACGCACGGGTGAGGGTGCGCCTGAGCATAGTCAGAAGAAGGGAGGTTCTCATGGCGGCGAGAAGAGGCTCACCACGTGTCCAGAAGGGTCCTTGAATGAATTCTCTGAACCCTTCTGCCCCAGCCATGAGCAGTTACTGCTCATGGCTGGGGCAGAAGGGTTCAGAGGGCAACCATGAAGGCAACTCCCTGGAAGCTGCCTGCCTCCGCAGTGGCAGTCTGCTGCCACACGGTGGCGCACGTGTCCCACTTGATAGTAACTGCATCTGTCTCAAGCTGGTCTGGAGGCTGAACCCTAGCTTCACAGGGGACTGGAGATGTTTTTGAAGCCATTCACATGATTGTGTCTCATGGACACACAGTCGGTTTGCCCGAAATAGTGTATTCCATGGTGGGAACAACGCATGGCGCTTCTCGAGTTACAGGACAAAGTTCAGAAATGAACACCACATCCTGAGGGGATCAGCGTTGGGTTCGAAAGAACATTGACACCTGTTCATGGCAAAAGGGGTCATAAAGAGAAATGACCAAAGTGGCTGTTTACATGTCCGAAATGCCCCTACAATATTTGATTCAGGACCCCCAGTATAGCAAGTCTCCACAATCACTAAGGGCTGATCATGATCTGCTATGGAGCATGATTCACTCAGGTGTGACTTATTTCTACACAGTGGTTCTCAACCTTCCTAAGACCGCCACACTTGAATACACTTTCTCGTGTTGTGGGGACCCCGATAATGAAGTTCTTCTGTTGCTAATTAGCAACTTTTGTTTTGCGAAGCAACTTGTATGAATCTTAATGCAAATGTCTGACACGCAGCAGTTCTTAATCGAATCCTGGGACAATGTTCTTCACGCTCCACATTGGTTGTGCCCGCTGCATGAGAATTGCTGCCTCATATGCACAGGCCCTGTTAGAACCTTCTGTTTCTCTTAAGTGTTTGGGTGCTCAGGATCAAACCCAGGACTTTGTGAATCCTGGAGAGGTACGATCCAAACATTTCCTTTGCTTTCCTTTCGTTTCCTTTCCTTGTCTTTTCTATTCATTCCCTTTCAGTTTTTTGAGATAGGATCTATCTGAGCTCCCCTCACAGACAACCCATGCTTCTGCTTCAAGCACTGTTGCAGCTCGGTGACAGGCCCATGTCCACAAGCGTGGCAGAACGTTTTACCAGCAATGAAGAAATCAGATGATGGAGATGTGCTGGCATCCAAAGGGAGAGTTGTTTTCTACAAAATCACCTCCAGAGCATTTATGATGCCTGCTTGCCCTAGCAGGGGCCTGGATTCAGTACTCAGTGTCTACATGCTAGCTCCTACATGTGGCTACCGTTCCAGTGGTTCCAACATCCAGTCTGCTGACCCTTGAAAGAAGCAGCTGGTGTAAGTGAAAAAGCTGACATTGACCCATAATGGAGGAGGGCTCCTTGATCTTGCCTACTGCAAAGATGCAAAGGGGAGCATCAGCCACAAGTTCCTGTGAGCAGAAAGAACCCGGGACAAAACAGGAAGGGGTTCGTGGAATTTAAGAACAGGGACCCAGTGGCTCAGCAGAAGGATCAGGAGTCACGGGTGGGAGTGCAAATGAGCAGGGTCTGAAGAAGGGAGGTTTTCAGGGCAGCGAGAAGAGGCTATCCATGTGTCCCGAAGGGTCCCTGAATGGATTCTCTGAACCCTTCTGCCCCAGCAATGAGCTTGTTTGCTCATTGCTGGGGCAGAAGGGTTCAGAGTCCAGGCGTGAAGGAGCCTCCGTGGAAGTTGCCTGCCTCCGCAGAGTTAGCCAGGAGCCAAATGTTGGCACTTGAGCCCCAGTTGAAAGTTACTGCCTTGGTCTCAAGCCGGTCTGGAAGCTTAACCCTCGCGTCACAGGGGACTGGAGATGTTTTGGAAGGCATTTGCATGCCTGTGTCTCAGGGAAACACGGTCGGTTTGCCCGAAATAGTGGATTCCGTGATTGGAACAGTGCATGGCGTTTCTCGATTTACAGGACAAAGTCAGAAATGAACACCACATCCTGAGGGGATCGTCGTGGGCTTGGAAAGATCATTGACATCTGTTCTTGGCAAAAGGGGTCATAAAATAAAATGGCCAAAGCGGCTGTTTACAAGTCCGAAGTGACCCTACAATATTTGATTCAGGACCCACAAAATACCGACTCTCCACAATCACTACGGTCTGATCACGATCTGCTGTCGAGCATGATTCAGTCAGCTGTGACTTGTTTCTACACAGTGGTTGTCAAACTTCCTGCGACTGCCACACTTGAAGACAATTCCTCGTGTTGTGAGAACCCCAACAATGAAATTATTCTGTTGCTAACTTGTAAGTGTTGTTTTGCAAAGCTACTTCTATCAAACGTATTGCAAATGTCTGACATGCAGCAGTTCTTAATCGAAACCTGGGACACAGTCCCTCAAGCCCCAACTGGCTTGAGCCCCTCAGCATGAGAATTGCTGGCCTATATGCACAGGCCCTTTTATAACCTTTGGTTTCCTTTAAGTGGTTGAGTGTTCAGAATCAAACCCAGGACTTTGTGAATACTTGAGAGGTACGACCCGAACCTTTTCTTCCTTTTTTCCTTTTCATTTCTTTTCCTTCTTTCTTTTCTATTGTTTCGTTTCTAAATTTCCGAGTCAGGATCGTTCCTGGTTCTCTGCTCATACATTCCATCCTTCCGACTCAGTCACCCTTGTGTTTCGGTACAGGCTGTGTCCCCAAGCATTGCAGACCTTCTTCCAAACAATGATGGGATCAGAAGGTGGAGATGTGCAGGCATCATATATGAGAATTTTTTTCTCCAAGAAAACCTGCAAGCGTTTATGATGTCTGAGTGACCTCGCAGGGGCCTGGATTCAGTCCTCAGCATCTAGATGGTAGCCGCTCTATGTGGCTACCTTTGCAGAAGTTCCAACATCCACATTGGTGACCCCTGCAGAGACCAGCTCCTGTAAGTTAAAAAGCTGACATTGACCCGTAATGGTGGAGGGCTCCTTGATCTTGCCCCGTGGAAAAAAGCAAAGAGTAGAGTCAGCCACAAGATCTTGTAAGCAGAAAGAACCAGGGAAAGGACCGGAAGGGGTTCCTGGAATTTTAGAGAGAGGACCCTGGGGCTCAGCAGGAGGATCAGGACGCACGGGTGAGGGTGCGCCTGAGCATAGTCAGAAGAAGGGAGGTTCTCATGGCGGCGAGAAGAGGCTCACCACGTGTCCGAAGGGTCCTTGAATGAATTCTCTGAACCCTTCTGCCCCAGCCATGAGCAGTTACTGCTCATGGCTGGGGCAGAAGGGTTCAGAGGGCAACCATGAAGGCAACTCCCTGGAAGCTGCCTGCCTCCGCAGTGGCAGTCTGCTGCCACACGGTGGCGCACGTGTCCCACTTGATAGTAACTGCATCTGTCTCAAGCTGGTCTGGAGGCTGAACCCTAGCTTCACAGGGGACTGGAGATGTTTTTGAAGCCATTCACATGATTGTGTCTCATGGACACACAGTCGGTTTGCCCGAAATAGTGTATTCCATGGTGGGAACAACGCATGGCGCTTCTCGAGTTACAGGACAAAGTTCAGAAATGAACACCACATCCTGAGGGGATCAGCGTTGGGTTCGAAAGAACATTGACACCTGTTCATGGCAAAAGGGGTCATAAAGAGAAATGACCAAAGTGGCTGTTTACATGTCCGAAATGCCCCTACAATATTTGATTCAGGACCCCCAGTATAGCAAGTCTCCACAATCACTAAGGGCTGATCATGATCTGCTATGGAGCATGATTCACTCAGGTGTGACTTATTTCTACACAGTGGTTCTCAACCTTCCTAAGACCGCCACACTTGAATACACTTTCTCGTGTTGTGGGGACCCCGATAATGAAGTTCTTCTGTTGCTAATTAGCAACTTTTGTTTTGCGAAGCAACTTGTATGAATCTTAATGCAAATGTCTGACACGCAGCAGTTCTTAATCGAATCCTGGGACAATGTTCTTCACGCTCCACATTGGTTGTGCCCGCTGCATGAGAATTGCTGCCTCATATGCACAGGCCCTGTTAGAACCTTCTGTTTCTCTTAAGTGTTTGGGTGCTCAGGATCAAACCCAGGACTTTGTGAATCCTGGAGAGGTACGATCCAAACATTTCCTTTGCTTTCCTTTCGTTTCCTTTCCTTGTCTTTTCTATTCATTCCCTTTCAGTTTTTTGAGATAGGATCTATCTGAGCTCCCCTCACAGACAACCCATGCTTCTGCTTCAAGCACTGTTGCAGCTCGGTGACAGGCCCATGTCCACAAGCGTGGCAGAACGTTTCTACCAGCAATGAAGAAATCAGATGATGGAGATGTGCTGGCATCCAAAGGGAGAGTTGTTTTCTACAAAATCACCTCCAGAGCATTTATGATGCCTGCTTGCCCTAGCAGGGGCCTGGATTCAGTACTCAGTGTCTACATGCTAGCTCCTACATGTGGCTACCGTTCCAGTGGTTCCAACATCCAGTCTGCTGACCCTTGAAAGAAGCAGCTGGTGTAAGTGAAAAAGCTGACATTGACCCATAATGGAGGAGGGCTCCTTGATCTTGCCTACTGCAAAGATGCAAAGGGGAGCATCAGCCACAAGTTCCTGTGAGCAGAAAGAACCCGGGACAAAACAGGAAGGGGTTCGTGGAATTTAAGAACAGGGACCCAGTGGCTCAGCAGAAGGATCAGGAGTCACGGGTGGGAGTGCAAATGAGCAGGGTCTGAAGAAGGGAGGTTTTCAGGGCAGCGAGAAGAGGCTATCCATGTGTCCCGAAGGGTCCCTGAATGGATTCTCTGAACCCTTCTGCCCCAGCAATGAGCTTGTTTGCTCATTGCTGGGGCAGAAGGGTTCAGAGTCCAGGCGTGAAGGAGCCTCCGTGGAAGTTGCCTGCCTCCGCAGAGTTAGCCAGGAGCCAAATGTTGGCACTTGAGCCCCAGTTGAAAGTTACTGCCTTGGTCTCAAGCCGGTCTGGAAGCTTAACCCTCGCGTCACAGGGGACTGGAGATGTTTTGGAAGGCATTTGCATGCCTGTGTCTCAGGGAAACACGGTCGGTTTGCCCGAAATAGTGGATTCCGTGATTGGAACAGTGCATGGCGTTTCTCGAGTTACAGGACAAAGTCAGAAATGAACACCACATCCTGAGGGGATCGTCGTGGGCTTGGAAAGATCATTGACATCTGTTCTTGGCAAAAGGGGTCATAAAATAAAATGGCCAAAGCGGCTGTTTACAAGTCCGAAGTGACCCTACAATATTTGATTCAGGACCCACAAAATACCGACTCTCCACAATCACTACGGTCTGATCACGATCTGCTGTCGAGCATGATTCAGTCAGCTGTGACTTGTTTCTACACAGTGGTTGTCAAACTTCCTGCGACTGCCACACTTTAAGACAATTCCTCGTGTTGTGAGAACCCCAACAATGAAATTATTCTGTTGCTAACTTGTAAGTGTTGTTTTGCAAAGCTACTTCTATCAAACGTATTGCAAATGTCTGACATGCAGCAGTTCTTAATCGAAACCTGGGACACAGTCCCTCAAGCCCCAACTGGCTTGAGCCCCTCAGCATGAGAATTGCTGGCCTATATGCACAGGCCCTTTTAGAACCTTTGGTTTCCTTTAAGTGGTTGAGTGTTCAGAATCAAA
>JAMJFZ010002850.1:0-80632 GCA_026225945.1 Cricetomys ansorgei | reverse complement strand
GGAACTCTTTTAATTTAAGAGAAAGGCCTGGGGGACTGAAGGGATGGTCCGCAGTTAAGAGCACTGCCTGCTCCTGCAGAGGACTCAGGTTCAGTTCCCAGAACCCACATTTCAGTCTGCAACCATCTATAACTGTAGTTCCAGGGGATCCTGTTTTCTTTTACCTCCATGGGCAACAGGCACACACATGGTGCACACATGCAGACAAAATGCTCATACACATAAAAAGAAATAATTTTTTAAAGCAAAGAAGTTGACTTTTGCAGAGTTGGGCTCCTCGTCCTTCATTTCTCCTCTGTAGGTGCTTAATGAGATTAGAACTGGAATCCCTAGCCAGGCTTTGCTGCCCTGCTATCTTTAGGGTAGGCTAAAGGATATTAAACACACTCCCGCTCACGCTTCAGAAGTAAGATGTAAAGCTAATTCTTCCCTGTGGTCTCCAATAATCTACTGCTCACTCTCATCATCAGTCAGCCCGGACGATATCCCCCTGCAGCTGTAGAGCAGCTGCTTCTTCAGTCACTCCAGCCTGCGTTCACATGACTTCCTTCGAAGTCCCTGCTGCATCTGGGCCTGAAACCCAGCGCTTGAGAAGTGGAGGCAGGAGGAGCAAGAGTTCAAAGTCATCCTCTCTGCTGTAGAGCAAGTCCAGAAGCTTGCCTACACTACATGAGACCCTGTCTAAAAGAAAAAAAATAATAAAAATCTACCAAATAAACAAGCATATCCCTGCAGTACTCTCTTTGGCCTCTGTGTGTGTGTGTGTGTGTACACATATATATTATATAATATATATAATACTATGTGTATAGCTTTTCAGTGTCTTCTGCATCTTATATAAATGTGTATTTTATATATATATATATATATATAGTACTCACCATCTGACATTATATAATTATTCACATTATATTCAATATATACACAATATACTCAACATATATGTGTGTGCATATATATATACATATATATATATACACATGCGCGCACACACACATATATATGTATATATGTATACATACACACATATATGGCCAATATATATGTCACAATATATGTGTATGTGTGTGCGTGTGTGTGTGTCCTGCCAGGCAAGAATTGAGTCTTCTTTATATTTACGATGTCTGGTGTCAGTGATAATAGGGCACAGAAATGGATGTCAAAGTAACGAGTTCAGGAGAGAGTGAATGAAGGAGCACTGAATTTGAGGGCCTCTCCCATGGGCCTGCTCTGCCTTTGCTTCAGGTAATACTTCTCTGTGAGGTCTCTGGCTTGACTTAGTGTACACACACTGAGGGAGAGGCTGAGACAGGAAGATCAAGAGCTCCAGACCAGGCTAGACAAAGGAAAAAGAGGTCTCTCTGTGTTCTGCATCTTAGTCCCTTGAAATTACTGCTTTAAAATGTCAACTTCTCTTTACTCACAAGGTCTACAACCAGGCCATTTCTTTCCTATTTGAGAAGGAGTTCTCACAAGATTGCCTAAGCTGGTGCTGAACTGCTGGGCTCTAGCTATCTCCTGTCTCGGTTTCTCAAGTGCCAGGATCCCAGGCACGCGCTACGGTGCTCAGCTCAGAGCCTGACCAATAGCCCTGGTGAGTCTTTAGGACACAGATTTGAGTCTCTGGTTTACCAGGGGATCTTTCATGGTTTGGGTGTTTTGTTTTGTTTTGTTAATTATTAATTAGAAGAACCAAGTAAACTTCCCCTCTTATAGATTTTGTAACTGCACCCAATCTAGGAACAACAAGTGATGCTCTTTCTGTAAGAAATCAGCTTTCCTGGCAGAAAGGAACTTTCAGTTTGGGGGCAGCTGAAGTGGCGAGATGGTGGGGACCGAGGTAAAGTGTGGAGGCTGTCGTGTGTATGCCAGTGCTCCCAAGACACTGCCTCCCAGTGCAGTGCCTCAGAGCAGGTGACGTAGGACATCGAAGTGTTTGTGTGCATGCACGTGTGTGTGTGTGTGTGTGTGTGTGTGTGTGTGTGTGTCGCGCGCGCGCGTGTACACTCTGAGGATAGACCCCCCGAGGGCGTCATGCAGGGTAAGCACTCACTCCACCACTGAGCTCTACCCAGTCCCCATCCCCAGAAGTGACTTCTAAACGAGGCCTCGAAGACTATGTAGCGTCCTATTCTCCACTTTATCAAATGACGACAAATTTTTTTTTTTTTTGAGACAAGGTTTCACTATGCAGCCCAGACTGCCAGACTGGCCTTGAACTCTTATCCTCTTGCCTCCCTGTTGAGTGCACTACAATGCCTGACTCACAGACTTTATCTTCATGAAAGCTTATAAAAGCTTGACAGAGAGAATGTGAGCTCATAAGTCGGCCATTTCAACTCGCCGATGAGTTTCGTTTCCCAGCCCACCTTCTCTAGAGGGCCCCTGTGCGGTGGCGCCAGTGCCGGGCTCTGGTAGCGCTGAATGTGAGTCTCTTGAATAATTCCACAGAAGGGTCCATGGATGAGCTGGAGTGCCACCCCTGTCTCTCATCTACACGAAATTCATTTGAAATGCTTGGAAGAAACAGGTTTGGGTCATTTCTTTGGGACTTCTAATGAATGCCTTTATGTCAAGGCCTGGCTCTCACACTCACTTGAACAGACATACATACACACACGCCGCTCCAACACTGTAATTCTTTTTGTTAGCTCTTCTGTATTATTGCATTTGTTGTATGCCAGAACACAGTCCAGGAATGGTGTTCTGTGCAGACTCTGAATTCTGTGTGCTTGTGAGAAAATTCCACGTGAGTCTTGTGACCTCAGCTTCTTCAAAACACAGAATCGTTCTTGGAATTTCATACCCCTTCCAGGGGTAGCTGGTAAGAGTGAATTTACTTCAGATTATTCATTTCTCTGTGCCTCTGTGGGAAAACATGTTTTTCCACACGCAGCTTGTTCTTGTAATTGTACACTTTGCTTGTGTGGTTCTTCTCAACCCTCAAAGTATAAATAGACGGGTGCTCTGAATAAAGTCAGCTATTGCATGAGACTTTGGTCCGACTCATTTTTAGGCTCCATCCTCCCAGGCTCCACCAACTCAACAGTGGGAAACAATTGTATCTTTGCCCTTTAAAGATATGTTATCACTTCCATTCCTCACAGTTTAATTTTTCTCGAAAGTAAAAATAGATATGCACACACTCACACATGGATACATACATACACTTATGCACACATACACTCACACACTTGTACATACACCCATATTCATCACATTCATACACACACACTCGCACTTCGTGTATGCAAGCACATGCACCTACTCATATACGTGCATACACATACAGACACTGTATGTAAACCCACACAGGTGCACATGTACCCACATACATCCACGTATACTCACATAAACACATACGCTCACATATATACATATGCACACATGTGCACATTCACACATACACATTTATACATGTGTAGACTCAATACGCGTGAATACACACATGTATGTACACTCGTGGTAGTTCCCTGTGACCGTCTGTATTGGGATGCTGTCTTACTGAACTATTTCCTGACCTATGTTCACATGATTCCGCAATATTACCACATCCCGGGGGGGATGGCTTTCCTTGTCTATCTTTTTAATCTTGACACATACATCCTACTAAAATGGAGCAAATTAAAAGGCCTCAAAACGTTGACAAGAGTGCTTTCCTTAACTTCTAACCTATAGGCACATCATGTATTTTTCCGGGGAAGGCATCCCACTTGACTGCAGCCAGTCATTTGTCGCCATCTGCTGGACATAGACGGTCTAAGCAAATCAGAGCTAAAGAACCCAGAACCCTCACTGAGTGCTGGGGGAACCATTGTGAGCAAAGTGTTTCCTGCTGAGACAGGGCTGTGTGTGGCTTTATTGCAAATCTGCACGTTCCTGTGCATGTCTCAAAGTTACCTCTTCCCGTCTCCTCTGTATTTCACCAAATACCTTTGCTTTAAAGCCTCAGCCAAGTACCCGCATCCTGCCATCATTGCATCCCCAGCATCCAGCATAGGGTCCAGGACACAGCGGGAATTGTAAAATATGTCTCTTTTGCTTTTGTGGATTTTGAACAGCATAGCAATTAATGTTGGGCATAGGAGATGATGAAGCACAGACAATATGTAGCTGAGGGTGTACTTGAACTCCTGATCCTTCTGCCACTACCTCCACGCTGGGATTACAGGCATGTACAGCCTGGTTTATGCAGAGCTGGGGATCAAACCCAGGGCCTCATGCCTACAAGGCAAGCACTGGACCACAGCCCTATCTCATTACGTTCTGTGATTCTATGGGTTATTGGCCTTAGCTCACCAGTCCTCCTGCACCATGGCCACAAATGCTGCTGAATTCTACTGGGAGCTCAGCTGAGCAGAACACCCAAGGAGAGATTCATACAGAAGACAAACAGCTGGTGCTAGCCTTCGCTCGGGCCTATGAGTTCTCCCTATCATAACCCACATTCCTCTACAAACTAACCAAGCTTTTCCGTCTTGTGGCAGCAGGGCTCAAAGAGAGCAGAAGGCATGATGGGAGGTGGTAAAACGCAAAGTTTTCTTATATTCAGACATGAAATGGCTAAGGGGCTCATCCCAGCCCTCCAGTAGCTGAGACAGCCAGGTAGAGAGTTGGAGGCCAGTCTCAAAACAGACACCGAAAATCCTAAATGGGACCTTCTGCTTGCCTCTAGTGCACGGAATCTGTGAAGACCCAGAGAGGAAACACTAACAAGCAAAAAAGAGCATCAATGAGGGGCCGTGCTGTGTGGAAGCAGGACAGGCGGGAGCATGGTTTTGCTTTTTGTCCTCTGTGAGATGGACTGAGGTTGGAGAAACACTAGCTGCTCCATGTGCCTTTTCAAATTTTTAAATTTTTCTTCAAATTAAAGGGGGTGGGGGGCACTGGAGAAATGCCTCGGTGGTTACTGATTGCCTCGGCACTGATTACTCTTCCAGGGGTCATGGGTTCAATTCCCAGCAACCACATGGTGGCTCACAACCATCTAAAATGGGGTCTGATGCCCTCTTCTGGTATGCAAGTGTAAATGCAGATATAAATAAATATTTTTTTTTTAAAAATCTTGAGACCAAGGTCTTGCCACGGAACCCAGCTAAACCTCAAACTTGATTCTCCTGCCTCAGCCTCTCAAGCCCTCAGTAGTCTTTAAAAACTGATCATTAGAGCAGGGTGGTAGTGGGGCACGCCTTTAATCTCAGCATTCAGGAGGCAGAGGCAGGTGGATCTCTGTGAGTTCGAGGCCAGTCTGGTCTACAGAGTGAGTTGCAGGCAGCCAGAGTTACAACAGAGAAACCCTGTTCGAAGAAAAAGAAATTGTTAACAGCTCATAGTGTGACAGTTAACTGCACTCGTTAACTTGGCCAGTCTAGGATGCCTAACACTCGGTCAAATGCCACTGCAGATGCTCTCATGAAGCCAGGATCTAGATGTGCTTGATGTTCTGAGTGAAAGGGTGAAGCTCCATACTATGGGTGGGTCCTTTCGTTTGAAAGCCTTAAGAGTAAAGGCTTGGGTTTCCTACGATGGGAGGAATTCCTTTTCATCCAGACTGCATCAGAGAAACCCTGCCTCAGTGTCTCACCTGTGGAATTTGAATTCCAGACATCAAGAGTAACTCTTTTCTGAAGTTTCAGACTGATGATATCATAGAAACCTTAGACATTCCTGCCTCGTTCACATTCACTCTCTCTCTCTACCTCTCTCTCCCTCCTCTCTTTCTCCTAGTGGTCCCATTTTTCTGGAGAACCTTGACTAACACACATGTATTATGCATTATATTAGTAAAGTATCATGTGTCATTTAAGCTCACTAAGAAGCTGGCTCTGGAGGTGGGATTGCCCCCGCTGCCACCAACTGCAGACCAAGCACATCTGTCTTAGAGTACCCTCCAAGATCTTAGTGCAGGAATAGACTCTCCCCAACCCCCACCTTCACCCCTCCCCCACCCTGGGAGACATGGACTGAAGAACAGCAAAACAGCCCAAAGAAATATCAGGTCCTTAAGAACAAACAAGTAAATCGTTAGAGAAAAACCACTATGTCCCTGAACACAATGAGGAGGTAAACCATTCCTAGACATCTTCTTGAAGCAAAAGAACCAGCTACCATTTGTCTCGTGATATAAAAATGCCTGAGCTGGGAATGCTAACTGGGAGTCTCACCCAAAAGAAGATGGTCTGCCTAAGATACTCCCCCTTATGGTTCAGACATTGCAGCAGGCTGTTTGGTTCCTGGGGCTCCCTAATCAGTTCTGGATGGTATAAGTACTGCTGCTTGCTGATTTATCTTGTCCCCGTCCCCCGTCGCCCGCCCCCGTCCCCTGTCTCCCCACACACACACACCCCGCTTACTGTACATGCTTCATCAGCTCACTTGCTGGAAACTGGTTGTCCTAGCTAATTCTCCACTCAGAACAACACCTAATACGCACTTTGCTATATGTTCTACATCATTGGTTCGAAGATTTTAATTTAATATGCATCAGGATACAACGGAGTCATTGTCTCTGGGAGAACACTCTAGGGCATCTGTCTGTGCAAGAAATTCTATAGTCAATACTATATCTGATGGCTAGTCCTGGTTCTCAACTTGACAACATCTGGAATTAACTAAAATCCAAAACTGGAGAGCGCTTATGAGGGATTTTTGCTTAATTTGATATAGGTAGATCTACTTCTAATCTGGAACTCTGAGGTAGGAAGACACATGTCGGATCTTGAGTCGGGAAGACACACCTTTAATCTGGGCTACACTTTCTGCTGGAAGCCTATATAAGGACATGGAAGAGGGAAGCTGAGACATTCAGCCTTGTGGACTGAGCAACTCTGGGATTCTTTCTGTTCACAATCAGTCATTGTTGGATTGGAGGATCTCAAGTTCAAGGTCATCCTAGCCTACACAGCAAGTTTGAGGGCAGCCTGGGCTACACAAGAACATGTTAAAGAGAGAGGGACAGAGAAAGAGAGACGGGGGGGGGGGGGAAGCTATCTTATGGCATGTGGAAATGTGCTATTGGATGCAACAGGTAGAATAAAGTTACATAAAATGAACATGGTCTAAATTAGCTACACTAGCCTTTAGCCAAATAGTGTAAATATTAAGCTCACTGAGGTCTAAGAAAGTCAAATGAGCAGCAGAGGCGCCAGAGAGGAAGGGGCATCCAGACTTTGTTAAACACAGATATAACTAGAGCTCTTTTGTACAGTGATATTTGAGCCACCCATGAATTGTTATATGGGGACCCCAGGGAAGCAGGTGAGCACACCAGTGTGAAACTCAAAAAAGAGGTAAGTTGTAGTTCAGATGCTGAAAGTCCCCAAAGGTCCATCCTCTTAATAGTATGGGGTTCTGAGCAGGGTGTGATGGCAGGAATCTACAAGTGCAACACTTTGCTGAGGCAGGGGAATCTTAAATTCAAGTCAAACCTGGACTTCGTCGTAAGCCCCTGTTTGGGAAGAAAGGGAAGGAAGGAGGGAAGGATGGTCTGCCAATAACATCCTTTCCATTTCTAACCAGCTCTGTGGAGTCTGGAGAGTCCATAGTCCCAGTCTCCTGTACTTCTAAGTTGTGCTCCTGCTCCCCCACAATTCAGTTTGTTAAGTGGGCTCCTAATCCACTGACTGGTATCTTTACAAAGCGAGAAATCTGGACAGTGGCATATGCTCTGGAAGCCTGGTGTGCAAAGATGATTCTTGTATGAAACAAGGAATTCCAAAGATTACCAGCAAGGAGTCAGCAGCCACAGGAGAAGCCTAGAACACAGTTTTCCCTCTTGGCCTCCAGAAGGAATTAGCTTGCCCTGGCAATACCTTGATATCAGAGGGCTAATATGTCAGTTAGTGTTAGGATCTCTGACTGACATTAACAATTTAAAAGGAGAGTGATTGATGTTGCTCATGTTTCAGTCTAGGTCACTTGCTTTGGGTTTCTGAGCCCCTGGTGAGGCAGTAAACATCCCAGCAATGGGAGCAAGTCAGGAGGAGCCTACTCACCTCCTGGGCAGGCAGGATGCAGAGGGGAACCATGACAGCACAAGGCAGGGGCATCACACAGCCTCCAGGGACCTGCTTCCTCTAACCAGGCCCAACTTCCCACAGTGGTGCCTATTCAATGTTTTCAACCCGTCAGTGGGTTAAAGCATTCATTAACCTGATTGCCTCTGGGGACATCCTCATATCACAGACATACCCTAGGGTGTCTCTTGATCTAGTAAAGTGGCCATTTATATTCAGTCTCCAGAATGTGAGACAATAAACTTTTGTTGTTTTAGCCACCCAATTTGTGGTGAACAATACCACTGTTAGAAGCAGAGGGGCTAAAGATGACAGAAAAAGATAAGGCGTGAAAGGGGCAGGCTTGAGGGCTTACTTACTTGGAATCAAAGATGCCTCTAAAAAGCATCCTGTCGTGAGTACACCAATGTCCCGAACAGATACACCATACCTTCAACTGTATCCTTATCAGCTGTCAAAGAAATGATTCATTCCCCAGTTGACTTTCTCTTACTTCTTTTGTCTTTTTTCTAATTTCTCATCTGTCCTGAAATGAAGGAGAGAGAAAGGGGCTATTTTCTGCACCCCATCGAGGATGCTGAATAGACAATCGAGAAGTGTCGAGCATCCATATCTTTCTTCCCAGAAAGATTGGTGGCTTCCAGGCGTCACAGCCACTCCAGCAACCTGAGGAACAGGCAGAGACAGGAGGTCACAGCAGAGTAGTCAAAGAGGCATCAAAATCAGCCTACAAGGACCAGGAGATGGCTCCGTGGGTAAAAGCTTTGCTGTCAGGCCTGACGACCTGAGCTGGATCCCTGAGACCCATGTGGTGGACCCATCTCAAGATGGCCTGTGTGGTGGAAGAAAGAACCTACTCTCTCAAGATGGCCTGTGTGGTGTGGTGTGTGTGTGTGTGTAATGTAAATGTAAAATTCATGCTAAATGTAAAACAACAACAAAGATTAGCATTTAAAAGAAACCAATTACCCTTCCTACCAAGGCTAACAGGTAACAGCACAATGCAGAAAGTTTCCTGCTCTGTGAACGACCCACAAGCCCTCAACTGGGATATAAAAGCTCCAGGCCCCTGTCAAACATTCACCATTTAGCCAACTCTAACCCACTTCCACCCTCAGAAGGGCCTTTTTGTTTTAACAAGCCAACTTGGTGTCTACCGCTATCCACCTGTTCCTAATGCCATTCCTTGTTCTGGGACACAAGAACCTGGAATTCCCACCAGATGCCCCACAGACTCCTGTATACACCTATAACTGGCTGCCTAGCAAGCCTCAGGCCTGGCCAAAGGGAAATGAGGAGCTGCTCTATCACTTTCTCCCCACTGACAGATCACAGATGTATGCCCAACAGGGCCATCCAAGTGGTTCTTCCTCAGCAAGAAAGGTCTGCCTCAAGGTAACTCTGTCCTTGTGTGAGAAACAGAGATGGCTGGTCTTTGATTTGTCTGTTTCTGCTAACAGCCTTGCCCTGCTCTGTTACACCCCCACTGAGTTTAGCAACAGGAGGTCCCAAGCAACCTTGGACAGAGTGAGTGGTTTCCAGTCCAAAGCATTTGGTAAGCACTGGGCTCTGTGCCTCTGTTTTGGAACCTCATAATGCACATTGGCATATTAAAGGGAAAAAAAATCCAAAATTTGCCAAACAAGGTTTTTCTGAGCCTTCATGTAGAAAAACCTATGGCTATCCCATTAAACATTTGAAGTTCAGAGGGTAAAAATATCCATTTAAGAAGTCTGAATGAAATCAGGCTGTGGTGGCACATGTCTTTAATCCCAGCACTTGGGAGACAGAGGCAGGAAGATCTCTGTGAGTTCGAGGCCAGCCTGATCTACAGAGTGAGTTCTAGGACAGCCAGAGTTACAACAGAGAAATCCTATCTCAAAAAAAAAAAATCTGGATGAGAAAAAAGTAAATTAGTTAGAGGCTTCAGAGATAGTTCAGGCCTAAGTTTAACCTCGAACAATATAAAAAAAAAAAAAAAAAACTGGGCTCAGCTGGGTGGTGGGAAGCTCACTTTTAATCCCAGTACTTGACAGGCAGAGGCCAGCCTAATCTACAAAGTGAGTTCTAGAACATCAAGGGCTACACAGATAAACCCTTTCTCGAAGCCCCCACTCCCACAAAAAAAAAAAAAAAAAAAAAAAAGCTGGGCTCCACGGTATGTGCTTATAATCTCAGTTATAGGGAGATGGAGCTCAGGGGAATCCTGGAGATTACTAGGTATCCAACCTATTCTAATTAGTGAACCCCAGTTTCCCATGAGAGTCCCTGTTTCAAAAACTGAGGTGTACAGCTACTGGGAAATGACACCTAAGATTGGTTGGCTTCTGTCGTGCATACATGTGAACATACACAGCACACACACAAATATAAACCCACACCACACACAGAGGGAGAGAGAGAGAGAGAGAGTGAGAGAGAGAGAGAGAGAGAGAGAGAGAGAGAGAGAGAGAGAGAGAGAGATTTTTTAAATGAAGAAAGAACATTTTTAACAGATAGAAAATACATTAGAAAATTTGTTTGCAGGGGCGGGTGAGATGATCCAACAGGTAAGAGCAGTTGTCGCTGACCCTGAGAGACTCATCTTCAGACCCACACGGTAGAAGGAGAAGAGTGTTGTCTGCCATCTGTCCTCAGATCACTACAGACTCACAGTCTCAGAGGCTTCAGTAACTCTGTCCTGACACATCAGGCCAGTAGTGAGACAGAGTAAGTATGCCATGGTGGAAACACACACCACAGGAAAGCTGCCTGCCCAGTGGTAGCCAGGGAGCAGAAAGTGAGCTCAGAATTATGCCAGAACTCCTCCCTCCAAAGCCTTCAAGCTTTGACTCCAAAATCGGAGGTCAGGGCTCTTGGAATTCAATGACCACCCAAATATCCACTCCAAAACACTGCTACGCTGGGGTCCAAGCATTCAGCACATGAGCTCTGGGGAGACACTTCAGATACAATCTGAGGGTAAAATCAAAGCACAGGAGAGCAATAGGTGTTAGAGGTTGGTGGTGTGAGAAACGCTATGAGGCCCAAAGCAGGTGAGGTTCCCCTCCTTACCGAAAGACAATGGTATATTGGAATAGGAAGTGTGTTCTGTGGTCTGTGGGGAACCAAGAGGAGTGAATTGCACAGAGTAGAGAAGCCACAGTGAGGACGCCCCTTGGGAAGTCTGTCATGTGCAACTAGAGCCTGAGGATTTATGTTCTTCTGGCCTTCTGGGGACACTCACAAGGACAAGGTCGATATGGCTGCTCTTTTCTTTCATGATAGTATCGTAGGCAGAAGGGTTCAATACAATAATCAAATCAATGCCAGATGTGGTAGCCCATTCCTGTAATCTCAACACTCCATTAGCAAACTCTCCTAGGATCTTGCTGTCTGAGGGAGAGCTTTTGCGTGATCAAAGAAAGGAGTTGCTTTTCCCTGGGAAAATACACACCAAAGGACATGCATGGCTTAGCAAGCACAGTGCTAAGTACTAAGTGCGAAGTACTTCAGCCCGCATCCTCCTGCTTGGCCATGCACTCTTGTGCAGTGCTGGACCGCACAACTGGATATGGAAGCCTCAATCAAATCGTAGCAAAAGCCTAGCCCACTTAAATACATAATAGCAAGTTAATGCACAGGAAGTTTATTATCATTCATTTAAAAAACTATGATTCGACATTTTAGAAACAGTGTTGAAAAGGATAGAAAGTGTTTACACGCTACTTCAAAGACAGAGTGATTCCAATTCTATAGAGATGATGCATATCTCTTAAAAAGTGCAAAGGAAATGTTGAATTGAGCCAACTAACATTGTAAACATAAGAAAGGGGTGTTGTAAGACTACACTGTCCAAAGTCCAGTAGAAGTTATATCAACTGCAATTAACACATGACTCCATGTTGAGTCAATTGCATGACAAATGGGCCTTGTATCTTGAAAGGAAACATAACAACTAGGAATAGAAACTAGTCTGTCATGGGCTTGAGTACAGGGACATGGCTCAGTGGCAGAGCATGTACTTAGCATGGCCCTGGCCCTGGATTTGATATCCAACACACACACACACAGTTCGCCCCTCTGGCAGATCCCTTGAAAGTCCTTTAACAGACAAATGGCTTTTGTTTTTAACAGACAAATTAGATTTTTTTTTTAATTTTTATGTCAGCATACAAGAGTAACAGGCTTTATCATGGCATCTTCATGCACATAGAATACTGTAGTGGGACTTTCCCAAGAAGTCTTTTGTTCTGTGAAGCCTTCCTTATGATTACATGCCACTTGCACTTCTGGGAACAGCTGAGGAGCCCTATAAAGGAGAGTGTTGCCAGTTAGCAGTTCCCAGTTGATGGGAAAGCAGGCAGGCACCAGTTCGTGTTAGAGGACAAGTTAGTGGCATGGGTGAGTTAGGGGGCAGAAGATGATAGACGTTAGTCCAGTTCTCCAGGTTTAGACAAATAAAGACAGCCAAAAAGGGCCATGAGTATTCCTCCTATTTCTCTCTTTCTAATCTTTTTAGAGCTAGAGGGTTAAAAAAGTTACAAGTTAGGAACTTGTCTCAGTACTGGTTGGGGCAAGAGAACAATAATCTGTTACGGTAACATTCAGTTACAAGCAGCACTCCAGTGGAGAAAAAGAGAACAGTTCTCAGGACAGGAGCACGGCTTTCAGTTACAAGTAAAGTAAGGAGAGAACGTGAAGAGTTCAGTTACTAGCAGAGGAGGAGAACCAGGAGAGAGATCTCAGTTACAAAATAAGGAGCCAGAGTTCAGTTCCAAGGGGGCCCCAACAAATAAGGCTTCAGAAAACTATTACAGTATACTTTGTCCTTATTCATCCCTCTCATTCGCTGCCTTCTCCAGGTGTTTAGTTTTGATTTTTAAAAAATCATCCTGAATGGCATAGATTCTAGAAAGATGACCTCCTAAACTGAGGGCATTCCCAAGTGGGTGTGGAAAGTGGGGGAAGGCAGGAGCCGGGAAGAAAGGATAGAGAGCGTGGGCTGGGTAGTCTAACAGACACAGAGAAGTTGCTTTTGCTAAAACCCTTAACTCCTGTCTCGAGCCAATAAGGTAACTAAACACAGGAGGAAAGACTGACCCTTCTGCCTTCATGTTATGTTTCCTTTAGAGCTAAAAGGCCTCCTTGTCACATAATTCATCTGACATGGAAATATGTGCTAATTGCAGTTGCTATGGCCTCTACTGGACTTGGGACAGTGTCTTCTTATAATACCCCTTTCTTATGTTTAGAACTCTAGTTCTCTCAATTCAACTGCAATCATGCCATCTCTGAAGTTGCATGTAAATGTTTTTTCAACACTATTTCTAAAATGTTGTCTTATTTTTTTTTAATGTATGATCAATAAGGTGTCCAAACTTCCTGTGTATTAATTTGCTAGTGTGAATTTCAGTGTGTTGTCTCCTCTACTTTGTTTCAAACACTTGACTCTGCCTTAGGCATGGTCATTATTCAAGAAGTATCTGCCAGGGGCTGGAGAGATAGGTCAGTGGTTAAGAGCACTTGTTGCTCTTGTAGAGGGCCCAGGTTCAATTCCCTGCACCCACATGGTAGTTCACAAGCATCTGTAACTCCAGTCCCAGGAGATCCAATGCCCTCTTCTGACCTCCCCAGGCACCAAACATGTACGTGGTGCATACATGAAGGCAATACTTACACACAGAATAAAACGAATAGATCTAATCTAAAAAATGTTAAAGACTCTGCCTGGCAGGGTCTCAATATGTATTCTAGGTTGGCTTCTAACTCAGAACTTCCTGCCCTGGCCTCCCAAATCCTAGAACAACAGCTGTGTACCACCAGCACCACCACCTGGAGTGGCCCCTCTGTTACATAACTAGTTAGATATTAGCAAACTTGAAAGACATCGAGCTGGGCCCTTCTCTCATAGTCAATAGCCTGTAAAACCAAGGATTGGAACAGAAATATTCTAATTAGTGGGCAGAAGAATGAAACCTGAGTCAGTTTTCTGGCCCTGGTAGGAGACACAACACCCTAAACGTCATAGAAGGTAACAATGCATAACTGTCCCGGCATGGCTCAGGGACCCCAACCTTATATGATTGCTGTATATAGGAAGTTTCTCATAAAGAACAAAGACACGCCACTGTTCCCTTAAGTAGGAATCAAACAAACCATCTGAACGGGACAAAATCCCCCAGGAAAGAAAGCTACTTGATCTACAGCCTTCAGAAACAGTATAAAGCCTGACTACAGTGTCGATGAGCACAGCAGTCCCTGGCCACTGTCCTCTCTAGCCCCTTGACGGGGCACTCCACTTTGTTCTGTAATAAACTCTGCCTATCTTCTACACTGTGCTCTATGGGTCTCTTCTGAATCCTTTGGCTGATAATCAGAAGAACCAGGGAGCTGAGGGAAGTGTGGGAATGCATGCGCACACACACAATGCCTCTCGGGCCACACCCATCTGCAGCAGCCTCTTTCTTCTATAAGGAAATGACAAATCCCACTTCCGAGAGCCTGTCTGCGAATCTCTAGCCCCCTGACAGACCCCCTTGAGTGTCTCCAGGCACTCCAGGAGAACGTGAGTGCCATTCTCCACTCTTTCTTCACCCAGGGAAGTTTAAAGACCTCAAGTTATCAGACACCTGGCCTTCAAAGGGCCACCAGTAGCAAGTTAACCCTCGCCCATATGAGTGCACCTTAACTATATGTGTTTGGCCTCAAACTCGCAATCTTCCTGCCTCAACATTCCTTCCTCTCCTCTTGCTGCCCAGAAATCTGAGAGCCTGAATCCATGAAACTTTCTCTCTTCTCTGAAACTGTTATGAAGGTATCCCTGTTTTGCCTTATGGACCTGAACTCTCCTCAGAGCACTCATCATCTGTCTGTCTGTCTGTCTCTCATTGATGTCAGTAACTCTTCTAATAAATGTCTTACTCAAAATGACAGATTCCTAAATTGAAATCTTTAAGGGGGTCCAGAAGGTGGCAGCACCATTCACTTCTGCAGAAGAGTGAACTGTGTATCCTTTTGAACAAAATAAATGGCATAGGGAAAAGGGTAAACATTACACATTACACATGCTTCCGTCTCTCAAATTTGGAGCAAGAAGCTAAAACAGTGTATTAAATTAGATACTCAGGTCATTTCTCAGCCATGCACAGAAGTTAACATCAATAACTTTCAGATGATAACAAAGAATTGTAGGGTACCATGGTGATTATTTTCCCAAATCACTGGCTCTGGATAATTAATACTTGTTTGGAGTTGAATGTTGTCTTAGTTACTGTTCTATTGCTGTGAAGAGACACCACAGCCAGAAGACGGCTTATAAAAGGGAACACTGAATTGGGAGCTTGCTTGCAGTTTCAGAGGGTGAGTCCATTTCCATCAGGGTGGGAAGTGTGGCAGCAGGCAGGCAGGCATGGCCTGGAGCCTTAGCTGAGAGCTTACATCTGATCCGCAAACAGAGGCAAAGAGAGAGGTGGACTGGGCCTCAAAGCCCAGTGACACACCTCCTCCAACAAAGCCACACCTCCTAATCCTTCTGAAGCAGTCTACCAGAAACCAAACCTTCCAATATATGAGCAGATGGGGGTGTTTCTCCTTCAAAATACCATAAATATGAAATGCTCCCCCGTTGGCATGTTTGAACACTTGATCCCCAACTGGTGTCGCTTTAAGGAAGGCTGTGGAGGATGTTAGTCACTGGAAGCAGACTTTCAGATTATATTGCTCAGCCCAGAATTCAGTTTACCTTCTGCTTCTTGAGTGTGAATGCAAAGCGCCCAGCCTCCCTGTTCCTGACATCATGCCTTCCCTCCTGCCATGTCGCCTGGGAAATGGACTGTAACCCCAAATAAACCCTTTCCCCATAAGTTGCTTTTGTCAGAGTACTTTATCACAGCAATGAGAGAATAACCAAGACAAAAGTTTAAAAAGAAAAGTTTTGGTCCAGGAACTCAACAGCTTAATAGCAAAAACAAAAAAAGAGAGGATTCAACACTTTATCTATGTTCTTCTTCGATCTGATGGAAAGGAGCAGACGGTGATTAATAAATGATAATCTTACTACATATCTTAATTATTCTCTTTGTCCCTGTCACAGAAGCAACTTGTGGGAAGAAGGCTTTATTTTGGCTCGTGATTCAGAGGGATTTCAGTTTCTCATGGTTGAACAGCTCCATGGTAGCAGAGATGCAAAGATAAGATCCTCATGTCTTGGTAGATCAGAAGGCAGAGAGCAGGCTCAGAAGCAGGGCTATTTCCTAACCCTCAAAGGCGCACCCCTAGTGCCTACATCCACCAGCTAGGTCCTGATCCCAAATGCCCTAGGCCCTCTCAACACAACACCACCAGCTGGGGTCTGAGTGTTCAAACACACAAGGCCTTGGGGGATGCTTCAAACCATAACACTCTGATACTGATATTTACAGAGCATCAGTCCATCAACTGAAAGATAAACTCCTCTTGGGATATGGTTTTCAGAAAGCTCATCTTTTGCTCTTGGGACTTGGTATATTTGCCTGAGCTGCAGATTGGACTTTGACTCAGAGCCTTTTGTTTTTTTTTTTATGGTGGCTGAAGATATGCACCCTACTTCTCAAACAAAAATTATTACTACCATGTAGGGAAAGAGGGCGGTATCAGAGGTACACGAGCGAGCGCCCGCGCGCGCGTGCACACACACACACACACACACACACACACACACACACACACACACAGGCACTTGTTTAAGTCCCTATTTTCAATTTTTGCTGGGCCGTATGCTAACTCTGTTTACATTTCAGGAGAATCCCTACTCTGACTATTTGGACCCAGTGACAAGGTAGGGCAAAGGGCAGATCTTGCTTAACTGCAAAGTAGGTGACTAATACAGGTCACATTGATGACCCAACATAAGGGAAATGCCTTCTCCCACCCCTTCCTTTTTGTTTGTCTGTTTAAGGGTCTCTGTGTAGTCTAGATTGCCTTCAGGTTTTTAATCCTACTTCTCAAGTACAGTATTACAGGCATGCACCACCACACTTCAGTGGGGCGTCTCTCTTATTGGACTTAAGTCTTACTACTTTGGTCTCTAGTGTACTTTTATCTGTTTGTGGCATTGTGTCTTGATGTGTTGCCCAGGCCATCTTTGAATTGCTAGGCTCAACAACCCTCTCACTTCAGCCTCCTGAGTGTCTAGGACTGCAGGTGTGTGCTACTGTGCCCAGCCTCTAGTGTACTTTCTGGTGTTGTTCGTACAGCTTTGTAGGAGTGTTAGCTATAAGAGAAAAACTTGAGTTGTCCTAAATCTAATGACACAGACCAGAGGATGGAGAGATAGAGAAGGCAAGTTAGTTAACGGATAGCTATGGAGAAAACTGACAATAGACCACTGCACAGCAGCACATCTGTAATCCCAGCGCTGAGGCAGCTGATGCAGGAGGATTAGGAGTTTGAGACCAGTGTAGAAGACATAGTGAGTTTAAGACCAGCCTGAGATACACGAGTGAAATCTTGTTTGCTTTAAAAAAAAAAAAAAAGTGGTGGTGGCGCACGCCTTTAATCCCAGCACTCTGTGAGGCAGAGGCAGGCAGATCTCTGTGAGTCTGAGGCCAGCCTGATCTACAGAGTGAGTTCCAGGACAGCCAGAGTTACAACAGAGAAACCCTGTCTTGAAAAACCTAAATAAATAAATAAATAAATAAATAAATAAATAAAATACAAACAAACAAACAAACAAACTAGAGATTGACTATATTGGACCTACTCCTGGCTGAGGCACTATTGACACTGACTCTGAGAGGCAGAACTCTTCTTTAAGGGTATGGCCCCTGTAGGTAGACCTCCAGTAGAGGGCTCCACATCCATGAGTTTACAGATAGCAGAAGTTGGACTTGGTGGTTTATAAAAATATATGTTAAAAAGAGGAAGCAGAGTTGGGAGATGGTGGGGGTGGGTGGGCGTGGGAGGAGTTAGAAGAATAAATGGGGGTGAATATGCATACATTGTACACATGTATGAAATTCTCAATTAATAAAAGTATTCTATTAAGACAAACAATGTTTTGTATAATAGTCTTTTGACTATTATACGTTATTGAACCTTATCTCAAAGGCCCAGGCTAACAATTGATCCTGGTTTCAAAACCAACCAATTCAGAAAAAGCAAATATTTTTCCTTTTTGTACCTCTTTAGTCAATGTAGGTTTAGCTGACACAGGTTCCATGTAAACAACTTGTGCCTTCCTAGTTTTTTTTTCTTTTTTTCCTGTCCCTTTCTTTTTCGTGCATATGAGCATAAGTGGTGTGTGCACATGTGTGTGTGCAGGTATACATGCCTGTGTGCATGTGAATGAAGGCCAGAGGAGTTCATCAGGTATTTTGTTCTTCCTGTTTTTTTCTTTTCTTTTCTTTTTTTAAATTTTACTTTTTAATTAATTAATTTATTTATTTTTGAGACAGGGTTTCTCTGTTGTAACTCTGGCTGTCCTGGAAGTCACTTTTTAGACTAGGCTGCAGGCTGGCCTCGAACTCACAGAGCTCCGCCTGCCTCTGCCTTCTGAGAGCTGGAATTAAAGGTGTGAGCCACCACTGCCTGTTGTCTAGCTCTTTCATTCTTTGCCTTACTCCTTTGAGACGGGGCCTTTCGCTAACCGTGAAGCTAGGCTGACAGAAAACCCCAGGATCCTTCTGTCTCCACCCCACTCAGGATTACAGGCATGAACAAGGTCATAGATGCTGCGGATTCAAATTCGGGACTCACACTTGTTCAGTGCTCTTACCTTCAGAGCCATCTCCCCAGATACATCCCTCCCCTAGTTTTTTCTGCTACATAAATATTCTTAGCTCTAAGTCCAGCAGTCACTGCTCCACATGCTATGTGGCCTACCTAGCTCTCAGGATCTGGCCCTCCTTATAGCTAGCCTCTGTGAGAGGTGAAGCTGATGATCACTACACTGTAAAAGTGACTTATGATCAGCGTGTATAAGAGCTTGATAAACCCCTTTTAGAGAGCCCTTTATCTCAAGAGTTTAGATTAAATATATGCCATAAATTTACCCATTGTGAATGCACAATTCAATAATTTCTACTCACATTTATATCATTGTATAGCCATCATCACAATCCAGTTTAGAATATATCCATCATCACCCTAAATTTCCATGAGCTTCCTTGTAAGAAAAGCCACTTCAACTCCAGACAACGATTAGTCTTTTCTTGTCTCTCTCTATATATTTTTCCTTTTCAAGACATTTATAGTTTGTTCACTCTTGGTCCATATAGCCTCCTGTATTTGCATGCATAGTCTGTTAGCTGAGCTGTGTATTAAATGTTATACATCTTTTCTTTTTCTTTCTTTTCTTTGTTTGTTTGGTTTGGTTTGGTTTGGTTTGTTTGTTTGTTTGTTTTGTTTTCCAACACAGGGTTTCTCTATATAACAGCTCTGGCTGTCCTGGAACTCACTCTGTAGACCAGACTATCCACCAGCCTCTGCCTCCCAAGCGCTGGAATTAAAGATATGCATCACCACTACCTTGTGGAAGCATCTTTTCTTTTTTAAAGTACAGTGTCTGCCTGTAGGAGTGCAGGGAAACCCTCTGGAATCTCCGTACCTGGAGAGTCCAGAGTTTCCTTCCTAAGATCATACAAAAATCCAGAAGGGCTTTCTGTTAGCCTTGGGAAAAAAAAGTCATTTATTGTCCACCCCGTCATCCTCACTAATGTCCTCACTATGAAACACCTCCAGGGACAAGTGTGGACACTAGAATTTGCCAGAAGTTCTGAGGTCCAATGAATATGCCACATGGCTGCCATTTGAAGAGTTCTGCTATGTCCTGGAAATGAAATTGAGTCTTGGGTGCTTATGAGGCCATCAGTCCCCTCCCTTTTCCCAAGCTAGGTAACTTACTGCTCTCCCTAATTGCTATGAACCCCCCCTACTCTGTCTCTTTCTCTACTCCCTCTAGGACACCTGCAGTATATGTTTCTTGAGATCAGCTTTCTCAATAGACAAGAATAAAAATTGGTTATTCCTCGAATAACTGTGGCTTAGAATCATCCAGATGCCACTAAGGTAGAGACTGCAGAGAGACGGGCCACCAACTCAAAACAGCAGGTCATAAGGAGAACAAGGGGAATGGCACACGAATTAACATCCTGCACTGTTTTTCACTTGTCCACCACAAAACCACACCATTGAGACAGCAAAAAGAGTGTTTCCATTTCAGTCATAGATGACTGAGGTTCTAGCTACTAACGGAAGTGTAGGGAAGAATAAAAGCCCCACCCAGGCTAAGAAACAGTGACCTGAACTTCTCTGGGGAATTATGTTTAATGTCCTACAGATTGCCTGACCTTGGATATCTACAATATTGTTGTGTACATGTTAGCTAGCTAGTTAGATATTAGCAGGCTTGAAATTCAAGCCATCCAATGGGGATGGACTCCTCATAATCAGCAGCTAATAAAATTGGGAATTGAAACTGTCAAACTCTGATTACTGGTCCAAAGAATGAGATCTGAGTTGTTTATCAGGTCCCAAGTGGAGACATGACATTACACACTGCCTGGAAATTCTTGTGATTACCAGCTAGCTGGCATCTTTCTGGTAAAAAAAAACAAAAACATTGTTCTCTTCCTCAAGAGTTAATCCAAAATGAGGGCTGGAGAGATGCCTCGGCAGCTAACAGTATTTGCTACTGTTCCAGAGGACCCAGGTTCAGTCCCCAGTGCCCACACTGTGGCTGACAACCATCTGTAACTCCACTTTCAGAGGCTCCACCATCCTCTGCTAACTGCCTTGGGCACCAGAAACATATATGCTGTCCTTACACCCATGCAGGCAAAAACTCAAATGCACATTTTTTTTTAAAAATCAGTTAATTCAAATCAGTCAGTCAACTGTCTGAGGAGGAAGATACTCCAAGTCTGTTCTAGAAATAGTACAAAATCTACTTCAAAGGCAGGGCTAGTTATCTCCTTCCCACTCCGGCCAGAGTGCCGTTACAGACTCTGACCTCCTGAGACAGGTTCCAGTATTTTCATAAACGTATGCTGCAATATGTATCTCATGGTGATTACAGAGCTGAAGACTAAGGAAGGGCATTACTGAGGCCATCAGAGCTTCTGGATTCTGAGATTCTAAAGAAAGACCGTTTAGCCATTAACATCTTAACAAGGAGGTTCTTCTGTAGCAAGAGGATTGGGAGGGTTAGGAGGGCAAAAGATTCGAGACCTTCCCCCACTACTCCCGAGGCTGACACTGAGTGCCAGCCATTGCTCTGAGCGTTTTGTGCTTGTTACACACAAGTTAGTTTAAGCATGCCAAGTGGAACTTGTACATGACTGCAATGATTTAAATGAAATGTCCCCGTGTTCTCATGCATTTGAAGACTTGATCCCCAGTTGATGGCTGATAGGGAGGCTTAAGAGGTGTGGCCTTGCTGGAAGAAGTATGGGGAGGCTTTGAGCACTCAAAGCCACAAACATTCCCAGTTTCTTTGGTTTCCGTTTGTGGATTGAGATGTGAGTTCTCAGCTTCTGCTCCAGCTCACACATATTTGCTGCTGGCTGCCATGTTTTCCCACCCTGATGGACTCTTAAGCCTCTAGAGTTGTGAGCCAAATAAACTTTTTCTTCTATAAATTGCCTTTGTCATGGTATTTGGAAATGATCCACATGAGATAGTTATTGACAACCATGCTTATTAAGCCAATTAAAGCTTTTCATCTTCCTATTAATGTCCAGACCAAGAGCGGTCTCCTGTCTCTGAAAAGTCTCTTGGTGCCCAAGCTAAGAGGTACAGTATTTTTAAAAGCAAAAACCACAAAGACAGTAATTTACATCAAAGTTAGATGAGGGTCAGAGTATCCTCAAAATGTTTGTTGCTGGGAGAGCATAGTAATTCTTTCAGACATAACATGACAATTGTATTCGACTTAAATCCTTCTTAGTTATTTTAGTTTACTTTAATTGTTTTGGTTTAGTACAACTGGAACATGGTCAAGGCTGTGGAAATCACAAATGTGTTGCCAAGGCACATGTGACCATTTGGGGGAGGAGGAGAGAGGGCTGAGAACTGACTGAGCCAACACAAAATGGAGTCAGAACAGGATGGTGTTACCTTAGACATCTCATTCTATCACAGCAATAGAAAAGTAACTAAGACAATGAGTGACTCCGTTTAATTTTCAGCCTGATATATTAGGACCTAGTTTAGAAGCTTAGTCCGGAACAATGGTGACGTGCCATTTTTATCACGTGGAGTGTGGCTGACTCCATGCACTCTTAGCCATCTTTAGGCAGCAGAAGGTTCCAGAACCATGGATTTTAGGGATTTTAGAAGAGTAATATGTATGTGGTTTATAGACTATTACACCTCCAGGAGTTCTGAAGCAGCTCTCACACTAATTAATTAATGTAAAGCAGGACATGCTGGCAAATGCCTTTAATCCCAGGACTGGAGGTATGAAGGTGGCATAGACAGGCTGTTTTCCATTGCAAGTTCCAAGCCAGCCAGGGCTGTTTAATGAGACCCTGTCAAAGAAGACAAATGAGGATAGGGGATGGAGGGAGAAGGGAAAGGAGGAGAAGAAGAAGAAGACGCCGAAGCAGTGGCAGCAGCAGCAGTAGCATCTACCACACCCCAGCTCCAGCAGCCACAACAGGCTAGGCTGATAAGATGCTAAGTAAGCACTTGGAAGGCTGACACAGGAGGATTAGGGCAAGATCCAGGTCAGTGGATTTTATAATGAAGTCCAAGCCATCCTAAACTATGAAGTGAGACAGAGAGACAGAGACAGAGAGAGACAGAGAGAGACAGAGAGAGACAGAGAGGGAGAGAGAGGGAGAGAGAGGGAGAGAGGGGATATGTAATTAAATAGTCTGGATCAAGGTATGTGATTTGGTTTATCATTGTCAGTTCTGGTTCTGCAAGTGGTCCAAAAAAGTCCCTATCTATCACTTACAGAATCAAGCTGGCTCTCAGGAGATGACGACTTCTGGTCCAGGGTTTGGCACCGTGGCCATCTTGGACAACTACCCTCATTTGGGAGTAGTTTTACTCCCCAGTCACAAAGATACCTTGTCAGTGTGCTTTTCTTAGAATCCACGGTGACTCTACTTGGAAGAAAGATAGAGACAACATAGAACCAGAGAGAAGCCAGACAGCACTGAAGCCAGGGACCAGAGCCTGAGCCTTCTCTACTTCCCCCAATGTCCAAAGGTCTAAATAAGAACTGAAAGTAGTACCAAACGCATTACAAAAAAACCTTGGTTCTCAGAACTTCTTGAACCAGGAACTTGTACTTGTATTGCCAGATTTACAAAGAGAATGAGGTACACAGAGATAAACATCTCTGACATCACATAGCTAAGGAGTGTGTGTGTGTGTGTGTGTGTGTGTGTGTGTGTAAGGGGTGTTGTGGAGTATATTCCAGGAAGAGCAAACTATCAAACAGCTGTCTTGAGTACTTTTTCAACCTGAAACTGCCTTTCCCGCCCTCCCACTTAAGGCCCCAGTAAGCCTGTGTGTGACCTCTTCCCTGCATCCTCACAGCTTTCCTGGTGAGGCTTTACCTCACCTTACCTCCTGCCTCTAACATCCTGAATGCTGGGATTACTACAAATTCTGATTATAGGATTCCAGGAAGGGCTACCATGCGGAAAAGTGGGAGAAGGACACACCCCAATGGCATAGGGGCATAATCCTCTGTCTTTGGAGACTTCCAGGTTTGGCCCTATGTAATTCCCCACCTCTGTTTATTTGTATCTGTTAAAATATGCTTTTGTAAATAAACTAGTGAATGAATGTGTTTCCTTGAGTTTAGTGAGCTGCACGTGAGATGCATGGCAAATAATAGCCAAAGAGGAGGTCTTGCATACCCCACTTACAGCAGGTTGGTAGAACAGACATTCAGGTAAAACAACCTGGAGCTCTCAGTTTGTATTGGAAGACTAGAGCAGATCTGTAGGGTGGCGTTCTTACCTGGGGCAGGGGGGGGGTGGGGGTGGGGGGTGGGGGATGGGGGTGCTGCCACCACATGCAGGTAGACAGTGTCAGAACTGACATTCAGCTGGTATCCCCTCAAATACAATTGGTTGGTGGTGGAGAGAAGTGACCAGGGGTCATAGAAGCCTTTTGTGTTGATTATGGAGAGTTTCAGGAAAAATGAGAGGTTCCTCCAGACACAACTTCTCAGACCTTCTCTACCTGGCTCTGGGGCCAGATCTTGGAACCAGCAACAGGTGGTCTGGTCTATGCAATAGACTGGGCAGGGTGGGGGTGTCTCTTGCTTGTGTGATAAGGAACCCACTCTTTCCTTCCAACCTGTGAGCAGGTGCATGCACAATCATCATCACCTGTTCCTTATTTCCCCTGTTGCCTTTTCATTAGTAAACAAAGCGCTTCGGTGATTATGGCATCCCTTTGACCTTGAGCACACCTGATCTCGTGCTCTCTTCTGAGCCACCTGGGAACTGGCCCCAGTTTCTACCTAAGTGCCTTTCACTGGGGTCTGGTTGTCAAGGCAACGCTTTGCTGGGAGCTCACCCTTCTGGTCAAATGCCAGCTATGTCCTGGATGCCACCTTGCTGATGCCTTCTCAGGTGCTGGGTATGCAAATCGAGGCGGTTCTCTATTGTTTTCTAGCTTTTCATTCTCCAGTCTCAGCAGAGGCATCCTCCAATACGGTATAGCACCATCGCAGTGACGACTGCTTCCTAAGTGTAATCCAAATCAATCCATCAGTCTCACCTGCCTGGGTCATCTGATGCAGCCGTGTGCTAACGAATCTGAGTGAACAAGAGCCCAAGGGCATTTTGCACGCTTTCTTTCTTTTTTTTCTTCTTTTTCTCTTTTAGTTTTTAATTAAAGCCTCCAAAAAGGGACAGACGATCAGTGGGAGGGTATGCTTGATTTTAAGGTTTAAATACACACTCGGGAGGAGGAGGGAAGCAGAGAGGCAGAGAAAGACCGATGAAGGCCTTGCTCTGAGGATGCCTGAGACATTTCTGAAGGGTTCAGGAACCCCATATGATTCTGATCTTTCTTTATAGACACAGGGGTGCCCGACTCGGCCAATTTGGTCTAATTATTAGTTTATTGTAGTTAACGCCACGTATCTGGCACTTCGGCTTCCTTCCCATTCACTCGCACCATATCTCCTTCCCTAACGAAGCGCAGGGATGGATCCCGGGACTCTGAAAGGGATGCCGAGGGGCGGGGCGTCGGGCGTGGTTCTCCAGGGGCGTGTCTGAGTGGGCGTGGTCTGGGAAATTCCCCGGCTAAGGCGGGTGCGGGCGCTGCGGTCAGCTGAGCGGCGCCTGGCGGGTCGCGAGGCCGCGCGTCACCGTCCAGCTGCCCGGTCGCCGCCCCCCCCCCGGCCGGTCCCTGGCGGGCGTCGGCATCCCGAGCTCTGGTCCTGGGACAAGATGCCAACGAAGCAGTGACCTGAGAGGAGCAGATCGCGGCGGCCGGTGAGCCGGGGAGGGGGTGGCGGGCGCTGGCCGAGCGCGGCGATTCTCCGCGGCGGTCCTCTCCATCCTGGCAGCGGTTCTCGCTGCCACCTTCTCTGGGAGCCTGCCGGGGGAAGGGTGACGGAGCTGGGGCGGCCCTCTCATAGAACGGCTGCCCTGGAGAGGCTTCCAAGGCCCGGGTAGATCCTGACCTGATGTGAAAGGGCAGCAGGGATGGGGGTGGGGAGTGGGGGTGGCGGCCGCCCCAGAGGACACCCCTCTTTCCCCGGGATGGGAAAACACAGGCTTGGTTGGCCTCAGGTGACTTCCAGTTTAGGTCGCTGAGGTGGTTTGAAGGTGACGTCCCACGTTGTTGAGACTGATTAAGCAAGCAGTCAGTTCATTATAAGGAGGAAGTGGTTAAAGGTACTGTCGTAAGGCATGAAGGCGCTCTGAACGAGGTGGCCCAGGAACAGTGAAGAATAGAGACACCACCTCCACCCGCAAGGTGACAGGCTTACAGAAGGGTACATAAACTATTGTATGTATCTGGGAGAGTGTGCCATACCCATGCATGTGTATACACCCATGTATGTATGGGATGAGGGAAGGAGAGGGAGAGAGGGAGAGAGAGAGGGAAGGAAGGGAAGGAGGGAGGGAGAGAGAGGGGGAGAGAGAGAGACAGAGAGAGACACAGAGAGAGAGAGAATATTTAATGAAGCTGAGAATTTTAAAGAAATTGTTTTTACCACAGGTGATGTGTAAGTTGGAGGTAGTAAACAAGCCTCAGAGGAAAATGAAACCCAGCCCCCTAACCTGGCCTTCCCTGTCAGGACTCCTATGTAGGAAGATATGCCAGAGATGTTTAAGGTTAAAATGGAAAACCTTAGGGAGAGCCTCAAGAAAATAACATAGGGCAACACTGGGCCACTCAAGCCTTCAGAACTAGCCCCAAAGCTGCTCTTTTACCCAGATCAGCCACCTTGCTCTTTTGACCTAGGGAGAGAAGTAAAGAGCCCCATTGCCTCTGGGTTGATACAGAGCTGGACAAAGCAAAGGCCATTGCCAGAGACTGCCTTGGATTTGATTGGATAAGTGAAATTTCATTGTGGGTTGTGCGTATGTTTGATCTGTTTTTACACTGAGCCGGTTCGAGCAGTACTTTATGTATTATATGTAACACCATGAGAGTAACTACGGTTTTTACAACTGGCCTGTAAATTGCATAATAGTGTGTGTGTGTGTGTGTGTGTGTGTGTGAGAGAGAGAGAGAGAAAGAGAGAGACAGAGACAGAGAGACAGAGACTGACTATATTTTATGAGTCTGAAATAGACTTGAAAGGAATTGGAAATAAACTTGGAAGGAATCGGTTATTACCTTCCTCCTTCTGAACTCACTCTTTAAGTAGCACATAGTCGTTCTGGCCATGAAATATTCCTACTCATCCCCAAATCTGCTTTCCTGACTTTTTATTATGAGACTTAGAATGTTAATGAGTTCTTTGAATTTTTCTGAAAAATCGAACTCCAAAGGAAAAAGAAATTAAACTCTTTTAAAATGTATTATATTTATTAATTCTCTGTGTGTATGTTTGTGTGTGTGTGTGTGTGTGTGTGTGTATTTGTGTTTTCATAAATTCACGCGCTTGCTGTAGTGTTCCTGTGGACACCAGGGGACAGTCTGTGAGATGGATCCATGGATCCAATTCAGGTCATCTGGCAGGAGGCCCTTCAATGCTGAGCCATCTCTCTGATCCTTAAAATCTTTTGTTTTGGTTTGGTTTTGAGACAGGGTCTCACTATGTCTACTTGGCTGGCCTAAAACTCACTTTGTAGACCAAGCTGGCCTTGAACAAGCTGGCTTTGCTTCTGCCTCTCAGGTGCTGAGATCAAAGGCCTGCACCATCACATCTCCTAAAATCTTAGTTGTTGTTGTTGTTGTTTTTAAATTAAATCTATTAAAAGCTTTCCTTGCTTCTGCTTTGACTTGTGTATGATAATGAGGTTCTAGAATATATGTTATATAATAATATCCAAATCCTTTGCAGTAGTAGAGAAAAACAATTCTGATTTTAAAAATAAGTTTAAAAGTTGACTTCGAGAATCTTGGCATGAACACCATAGAACTGCAGGAAACTCATAACAATACTAACATGTGGGGTTTGTGCTTACACAGCAGAAAGCAGTTTACAGGTGTAAGACTTAAATAGACCTCATTAGGTTGTGTTTTGGTCTCATTTCAATGAACACTTACCCAGAGGCTGCTGCGCACCAGTCTCCAGTAAGAAACAGATGGAGAAAAAGTAGATGGTATAAGACTGGCCTTCATTGTCTAAGAAGCTGGGAATACAAATGGCTCTTAGGTGCTCGGCGCAGCTCTTCTCCACATGTCATGGCTGAGGTGGACACCGAAGCTGCCCAGTGGAAGTGTGTCCAAGCAAATGGGAGCCAGACATTTCCCAGGCAGAGGACACAGCAGAGGGAAGACACCAAGGCCAAGAAAGCAGGGAACTGTGAGCCCTTTAATGTGCTAGTCATGGATTGCTGACAGGAAGTGACACTGATGGATATGGATAAGCAAGCCCAGAATCTGAAAATAAGTAACGCTCATAAACCTCAATTCCAATGGGATTGAAATGGAAAGAAGAGAATGCTATTAAAATTCATTCAACAAAGACCTGGTATTTTTTTTCAAGTGTGTATCACAGTACTGGGGACACAGCAATGGAGAAAGTAGGTGGAAGTCTAATATTGCCAATCACAGGCAAAATAAGAGCCCAGGCTTTGGAGAGGAGCTGGAGAGTTTTAGAAGCATTTTGGGGGTAGATGTGACTGACCTAGACGATTCCATTAGATTTGGGAGAAGGGGTAGTGGAAAGAAGGAAGCCTTGCTCCCATGTTCCTGCCTTCAAACTGAGGCAAGTCTACTTCTGTTTTCTATGTATCAGTGAGGCTGGGCAAGCAGCGTGAGGCTTCTTTCACTCCAGAAGTAAGATGTGGATGTCTCCCACCTTCTTTTTCCATCCACAGTAAGGGTCATGGATTCTACTCAACCTCCCTTTAGTTACGTTTATGTATTTATTTTGTCAGTGTGGGTGTGAGTACAGTCGATCTATAGCACATGTGAGGAGGTCACAGGACAACTTGAAAGAGTCAGCTCCCTCCTTCCGACACGTGGGTCCGGAGGACCAAACCGAGGTATCAGGCATGGCAGCAAATGCCTTTACCTGCCAAACTATCTCACCAGCCCCTTTGTGAGCCAAAACTACAGTTTACCATAGCCAACTATTGGCTCTCTTCAGGAAACAGATTTTCATCATTTAAAACTAATTTACCAGGAGCTGAAGAGGTGGCTCAGCTGTAAAGAACACTTTCTGCTCTTGCAGAGGACCTGAGTTCTGTTCCCAGTACCCACTTCAGTGCCTTGGACATTTGAGAGCATCTGCACTCACAAGCACATACCCACATAGTGAATACACACACCTACACATAAATAAAAAAAATGAAAATAAATCTCTTTATAACTTCACTTACCCATGGAGGGATGGAACCTTTTAATACTTTATATGTAAATCTGAAGTCTTAGCTATACCAGGGGAAAGGATTGAGCTTATTTTGTGTCCAGTGGCCAGTGAGTGGAAGTTGCCATAAGGCAGATAATGCTGGACACGTGGCCTTCTGGCTGTCAGAGCCGACCTGTGATGGAAGAGACAGTGCCTGCTGGAGGAGGGTCATGGCTCATGTGTTCGAGCACTCAAGTATCTAAGCCCTCTCTGTACAGCCATGCACCATGGAAACCACACAGACATTCCTGTACTGAATAAGAAGTCAGAGTAAATTATCTCTAGGGCTAACACAGGAATGAGATTTATGCCCATGTCTACAAGGTCAGTCATTACTGAATTAGTTGGTCTCAGAATAAAGAATAAGAGTGTACATGGTTAGGGACTCAGGGAGCAGATCTAGGGAATAAAAGCTGGAGATTTCGCTTCTGGCTTTCCACCTACTAGCTAGTTCCCAGTCTTTCTTGTTAACGAAATCTTGACGAATCCTGTGTTCTTTATTGCATCCTTCCATTGTCAAATATCTTTTGTTTATTTTGAAAGCTGGGCTTGCTATATAGCCCAGGCTGGCCTAGAACTTCTGGTAATCCTCCTGCCTCAGCTTCCCTGGTGCAGGGATTGCAGTTTTACACCATGTGCATGCCTAAAATTTTTTGGCTTGTTTGTCTCATACTAATTTTTTTCATTTTTTTGTCTCATACTATAGTCTATGCTAGTCGAGAACTCACTATGTATCCCAGGTTATTCTCAAACACAGGGCATTCTTCCTTCCCAAATGCTGAGTTATAGGCATGTACCACTTTTCCCTTCTTACTGAATTTCTTTGCCTGAAATGGCACTTCATACCTAGACCATTTGGATATTTTTATGATAAATTCTGTTGTTAGAGATAACCTTGGAATTAATACTTTTCTCCAGGTTTTGTAATCTCTAAAGGTATATATTTTTTTCTGTGTTTGCCCATTTGAACATAGTTCAAGATGAAGTTAAGGACTTAAAGATTCAAGCACCAGTGAGTTGATTTAACAAGCAAAGACTCTTGCTGCTAAGCTTGATTTCTATCCTCAGGACCCAAATGGTGGAAGGAGAGGGCAAAAAAGCTGCCATCTGACCTTCATATAGACAAGGGTGCTTGTTCATGCATTTGTTTTCTCACACACAGAAAGAGAGAGAAAGGGTAGATAGATGATAGATAGATAGATAGACAGACAGACAGACAGAAAGAAAGAAAGGTCAAAAGTCTTTGAAGACTAGGAGATTTAAGTATTGTCTCACTATGTTCTACCAGTAGATATTTCACATGTTCACCAACTAGTGGCAATTAATATTGATAACTTTAAAGTGCTCAAAAATCTTGAAGTGTCCTTGGAGTCTTAAACCACTTTTAGTAAAATGGTAGTAGCGTGAACGTTCATCTTTGCTGTATATACCAGCTTCCTATCGCCATGACGTTTGAACTATGGAATTAATTTTTCTAACACTATTCAACAACAATGCAGCTAGGTGAGTATGTTTGTGAGAATGGTCAGTGTAGGGAGGGCTAGCAGAGGGTAGGGGGTGAAGGGTATGGAGCATGTCTGTGTTGAAGGGTGGAAGTGGGACTGATCTTTCTAGAAAGTTAAGTGTCTTTTTTAGAGTTGCTAAGCTGAGACCATGAGGAGTAGAGGTCAGATGCCTCTCAAGGCCACACACTGGGCTGCTGTCTCACCTAGCACAGCCCTCTTCTTTTCCCATGTCCTTGTAAAATCTGGGCAGCCTGACCCAGTTAGAAGTATTGATGGAATAGTTAGAATCAAGGCCAGCCTGACTGTGGTTGTGTCTCTCTACGATTAGTGAAGGTGTAGGCAGAGGTCGAGAAGAGACAGCTAAGCTGTCTTCAGAATGTTCTTTTCCCCTCCCATTCCCTGTCCTTCTCCCTTCCCCCTTCTTTCTTCTCCACCTTTCTCCACCCCCTCCTTTCCCTTTCTTTTGATAAAACCATAAAGAGATAACTTGTTCCTGGGAATAAGTGTCGTGGAGTGCCTGTTACCACTACACTGAGAAGGTTAAGGCAGAAAGTTTACCAGTTTGAGGCTAGCCTGGGCTACATAGCTAGTCTCTATCTCAAAAATAAATAAATAAATATTGAGAAATGTTAATTTATACATATAATAAGATGGAACTAAGCACATAGTTGCCTTTTTAGTTACTTTTTAAAAATCTGTTGAGATGAGTCTAGTGGCTCATTTTTGTAATCCCACACAGCAGTGTGTGGAGGCAGGAGGATCTCAGTGAGTTCAAGGGCAATCTGTTTTACATAATGAGTCCCAGGCCAGTCTGGGCTATAGACTGAGTCCTTGTTTCAAAAATCAAAGATAAAAACAAAATCAAAAGAGAATGCTGGGTATAGGTATAGCTCTCTAGAGAGCTTTCTAGCATCTGTAAAACCCTGGGATCTGTCCCTGGTACTCACTTCCCAACACACACACACACACACACACACACACACACACACACACACAAACACAAACGTATGTCTGCCAAGTGTTTCTATGGGTTTTGTAGATTAAATACCCTGGAAAAATTTACTGCTGCTCCATACAATTCTATTTTTATGAAATGTTACCACCAACATTATTATGTACAAGACTGAAATTTTAATTGAATTTTTTTCTTTTCTATATGTTGGTATATGCATGTCCACATATCTGTGGGGACACATGTGTAGAGGCATGTCTGAAGTTGGTATCAGGCATCTTCCTTGATTGCTCTCCACTATATGTATTGAGGTAGGATCTCTTCACTGAACCTGGAACTCTCTAATTCCAGCTAGTCTAGCTGTCTGGCTTACACCCAGGATCCCATCTCTGCCTCTCAAATGCTGGGATTACAAGAGGCCACCATGCTTTTCTGGCTTTTATGTGGGTCCTGGGAATCCAAACTCCAGTCCTTGTGCTTGCACAGTGAGCACTTGATGCCCTGGGCCACCTCCTCAGCTCCTTTATTTTGTTTGTTTGTTTGTCGGTTTGTCTTTCTGTAGACCACAGAGATCCACCTGTCTCTGCCTCTCAAGTGCTGGGATTAAAGGCGTGTGCCGCCGCCACCTGGCACTGAGGGAGGTTTTAATGTAGCCCACAACTGTCTGAAACTTGGGATCCTCCTGCCTCAGCCTCCTATGTCAATGGAAAGGTGTGCACCATCAAACCCAGCTGCAGAATGAATGTTATGGGAAGTCAGAAATATGGGTGTAGGAAAGACAACTTAAATCAATTCAGTTAGGTAAAACCTGTATCCATACAAGAGGCTCACATGTGAGCAGTGCTTTGTCAGTGTTTCCCTCTGTGAAGTTGTCATCCTCATGTACTTCATGGGATGCCTTTCTTTTGGCAGATGCTTTAACTAACACAGCCAGCCTGCTGTCGCCATCAGTGATAGCACTATGATTTACCTACAAGCGCTTCAGTCTAAATAGAAGCAGTGCACCAGACTCTTGATTTTAGAGAGCCTGCAGAGAGCCTGAGATCCTGCCTCCTGTGGGCATAAAAAGCAGCCCTCATTCTGTGCAGCTGATCTTATTTTCATATGTGGGTATTAAGCCTTTAACATTGATGTTATGATGCAGGTACATGGCAGAGAGGGTGGTTCCCCTGTCTGTCAGAAGAGGAACTGATTTCATATATAATAGACAACTCAATGAGCCACACAGGCACCTTAATGATGAGTTGGCAGTCTGAGAGCAATGCCTTCTCCCCCAGTTAGATGATGTACTGAGGTTGTAGCTCAGGGTACAGCATTTGCCTAACATGCCTGAGGCTCTAGATTCAATTCCTATTGAGAAGGGGGTGGGGAAGCTCACCAACAAGTGCCCACTTGCCTTCTGCCTCCCAGGGCCTGGGGCACCAGTGGCTTTATCACAGTTGTAGGGCAAGCATCATCGTTTCATTTTAAGTTTTTTTTTTTTATTTGTGTGTACGTATGTCTCTGTGAGTATATACCATGTAGTGCCTGTGGAGGCCAGAAGAGGACATAAGATCTCCTAGAGCTGGAGTCACAGGCAGTTTTGAGCCACTAAACATGGGGTGCCAGGAGCCAAAGAGGAGCAAGTGCTTTTAAACACTGAGCCATTTCTCCAGCCCCAAGAAATAATGTATTTTTAGTCATCTCTCTGGACTTCAGTCCTTTGCCTTGGAGAATAAGGGTGTGTGTGTGTGTGTGTGTGTGTGTGTGTGTGTGTGTGTGTGTGTTTGCCTTTATTTTGTATTGTATTTTGTATTGTATGATCTATCTCCATCAGTTCTTGATGGGAATATGTATCCTATTCATGAGCTTGAAAATGAAAGGTTTTTTCCTGGAATGTGTGTGTAGCCAGTCATTGGAAAGATGTCTATGTTTGCCTGAGTGGTAGGTAATAAAGAAGTGAGATTAGCATTTACTCTTACTTATGTGTTCTCATTGACACACCTATGAAATAAATCCATTATACATATAAGTGTTTCCAGAATGTGTGGTAGGTGACAAGCCACTTTAGTCTTCTGTGTGTATGCACTGATAAATATCATTATCAAAACCTCAACAAAAAGAAAGCTTTCCTTGCACCTGTCTTATAAGATGGAGTCTTCACAGCAGCCTTGCTCTGTGCCACTTCTGACCTCGGGGGAGCTTTACTCCTCTGTGAACTGCTTCCTCACTTGTCCAGTCAAGAGGAGGCAACAGTGTCTAGTAGGGTGTTTCAACACATACTAAGCCTAAGCATTGCCAAAAATAAACACTACCTTCCATTCCCTTTTTATCAAAGATAAAATATGAAGATTTTAATAGCTTTCAATAAATATAAAATATACAGTTTAATAGCTTTCAACGACTATGAAATATGGAGATTTTAATAGCTTTCAGTAAATATAAAAATGGAGATTTTTTAATAGCTTTATTGAGATCTAATTCCCAAACAATACAATTCACTCAAAATAAGAAGACTTTGAACTTAAGATTTTAGGGGATTATGTAATAGTCCTTTGCTAAGGCTACAGATATTATTCTGATCATCGTCACTTCCTATGCTTCCCACCTCATTAACAGTTCTGCCCTTTCTACACATGGTCCCATGAAGCTGGGCAATGCAACTGGATGTTTAAAGGGAAAGTCTCGCAACTGGAGGGAAAGCCAGCAACCTTGGGAATAAATGCTCATTGCTAATGGATTTGTGGGCCTTTCAGAGGCCCATGGCAGGCTGGCAACAGCTATATTTTTTAGCTTATGGCTTTTCCGTAGGACCTGTTACCATGTCCCATCAACCTCTGAGCTGCCTGACTGAGAAGGGGGACAGCCCCTGTGAGGCCCCAGGAAATGGACCCCCCAATATGGTTCACCGCAGCCTGGATACATACACCCCTGAGGAGCTGCTGCAGCAAATGAAGGAACTCCTGGTTGAAAACCACCAGCTGAAAGGTGAGCAGGGATGTCATCTGAATTCACCACTCAGGAAACAAAATCCCTTCTGAAGAAGGCTTGTAAGTGAAGGTCCTTCTCAGCCTGTTTCCCTAGGAGGAAACAGCACGGCAAGACTTGGGGCAGTGTTGAGAGGCTTTCTGTTTCCAGGTCAGACTAAAAAGTATTCTGTTTAGGGGCTGAGAGTGTAGATCAGTAGAAGAGCTTGCCTAGCATATGCAAGGCTCTAGGATGGATACTTAGCACTATAAAAATAAAAAAATAACAAATATTCCATCTCAGGAAATAGTGTGATGACATTTAGCCCATTTAAAATGAAAAAGGAAGGAGTCTCTGTGAATACAGAGTTAAATGTAAATATTATCTGTCAGGGGAAAGCATTATAAGCTAAGCATGATACTGTAAGGCTGTATTCTAGTTCCATGGCAGAGGCAGGAGAATTCCAAGTTCAGTGCTACCACCATATGCAACATAGCAAGTTCAAGGCCATCCTGAGCTACATACCTTGTGAAACTTTGTTTCAACAGAGGGATTATATTCTGATATCTCAAGCCATGGTTAACCAGACATTGTAATCAAAGAATGATAAGACTTCCCTCAGTCTTCCAGCCTTCTAGTCATTAACAAAAATTTATATTTTGGAGATTTTATTGTTTTGAGACAGTGTCTCAGGTAGACCAGATGGCCTTCAGCTCACTATGTAGTTGATCCTGACCTTGAACTCCTCATTTTCCTACCTCTTGCCTCTCAAGTGCTGGGAGCACAGTCATAAGCCACTACACCTGGCCTTTCTTGTGATCTTTAAGGACAAGCAATAGTGTTCTAGTTTGTGAGCTCACTCTCCTCATCTCACTGTAGTCTTTCTCTTGCTGACGTATTCATTCCGGGCCACTGGGGCATGTTTAGATCCAGAGCTCCAGAGTATTGAAATAGCCAAAGGGGAAGGCTGATTCATGAAATTCCATCCATTCCCTGGTGGGTGACTCCCTCTCTCTGAACCCCAAACAGAAGCCATGAAGCTAAATAATCAAGTTATGAAAGGGCGATTTGAGGAGCTATCAGCCTGGGCAGAAAAGCAGAAAGAAGAACGCCAGTTGTTTGAGATACAGAGCAAAGAAGCTAAGGAGCGCCTGATGGCCTTGAGTCATGAAAATGAGAAACTGAAGGAGGAACTTGGAAAACTAAAAGAGAAATCAGAAAGGCCATTTGAAGTGAGTACATGATCCACTGCGGTTTTATTTTCTTAGTATGTAGAGCTGTTGTGTGGCATAATTTTTCCTTAGGAGATGCAACAATCAATCTACTCACATCAGATAGGGAGTCCATGACAGACCAAAGTATGAATATCATCAAGTTCAACTTGGTGAATCAATGAGTTGCATTGGGGTTACTGACAGGAATATGAGTGAGGGGCTATTTACAAGAGCAGAAGTGATTGTATCAATTCAGGGTACATGTGTGTGTGACATGCACATGTAAGGTCATGTAAAGTCCAAGAACAGTCTCAGGTGTCATCTTCAGGAAGGATAGCCACTTCCTCTGAGACAGAGTCTTTCACTGGCCTGAAGTCACCCTAAGCCTAGGACTCCCCATCTTTACTTTCCTAGCCTAGGATTACAGGCATGCACCACTACAGCCAGAATTTTTATACAGTTGCTGAAGATCAAACTCAGGCCTTTGCACTTTATCAATTGAGCCATCCTCCCAGCCCCACAGTAATCTTTTAATTGAGATAGGGTCTTGCTGTATAGGCCTGGTTGGCCTGGAACTGATTATTTTGCCTCTGCCTCCTGAGCCACTGAGATTATAGGTATGCAACACTGTGCCTGGCACATATCCCAGGTATGTTGAAAGCTATGCTTTACAAATCTCGCAGGCATATCTTTCTTAATCGGATTGCAGTCAAGATTAACCATCATACTCAGCACATTCAACCCAATGGCACGGGAACATGAAAAGACAAAGGAACTCTATTCCATGAGGCCAAATGGGAAGAGCTCAGAGGCTGATAGTGGAATTGAGGTAAAGCAGGAGAGATAAACCATGGTAGTTTTAGTCCAAAGAATGGAGACTGTCAACAGCAAAACAAAGAGGAATTTAAGGAGTTTTCTTACAAGGTGTTTTATGGCCAAATTAGTGGATTCATGGTTTCCCATGATTGTAATTGGGAGATCCTTATGATTTAGGAAAAGAAAATTAACCTAATAATATGAGATTCTAATGTCAAGGCCTTTTATCCCAAGTCCTCAGACACTTGTTTAAAGCTCTGTTTCCTTACTTTCTACCAAGTATGTGCTGTAGAATCTTACCCACTCCTAGATCAGAACCTTCCACAGTTCAGGTATCCTGGTGTTTTACATGATCTGAGAAGAAGTGTTTTGCTGAAAAGACTGATTGCAATTTTAAAGATCATGTATAATCTTGAGGGAAAAAAATGTATAAGACTTTAGCTGTATTGACTGGAGCCAAAAGAATATTGAGGTAATGAATCAGTGTTTTATTAGTGTTCATGGCAGTTGGTACAGATGAACCCTTGCCTAGAACCATCTAGTTTTTGTTTTGTTTTGTTTGGTTGGTTGGTTGGTTGGTTGGTTGGTTGGTTGGTTGGGCTTTTTTTGTTGTTGTTTTTTTTTTATGTTTTGTTTCTTTTGTTGTTTTGTTCTGTTTTGTTGAGACAAGGTTTCTCTGTATAGCCCTGGCTGTCCTGAAATTTGCTTTGTAGACCAGGCTGGCCTTAAACTCAGAGGTCCTCCTGCCTCTGCTTCTGAGTACTGAGATTAAACGCATGCACCACCATGCCTGGCTGCCAGTTTTTTTGGTTTTTGTTTTGTTTTTAAGTTTACTATCTAAAAATCAATTCTAGGACCAAGTGTAGTGAACTGGTACATACCTGTGATCCCAGCACTCAAGAGGCAAAAAGGCAGAAGGATGGCCACAAGTTGGGGGTCCATCCTGGGCTACATAATGAGTTCCAGGCCATCCTGGACTACATAGCAAGGCTCTATCTTAAATAAACAAACAACAACAATAAAAACAAAACAAAAGCCAGGTGTGGCAATGTGAGTTTGTAAGCCAGCACTGGATAGAGACAGATAGGGCTGGGAGGGGCCCCTGGCCAGTCAGCCTAGCTGAAGCTCTGAGGGCCAGGTTCAATGAGACACAGTATCTCAAAATTTAAGGTAAAACTAAAATAAATAAAACAAAAATAAAGCAGAGAAGCAGTTGAGAAAGATAACCTGACACAGCCTTTGGCCTCCACACCAACCTGCATGGGCAAGTGCACCAACACAATTGTGTACACATGCATACACCACACACATCCACAAAACAGTACATTCCTGCAAGTTCTAGGGTATAGTTCAGTGCTAGAGCACATGCATAGCATGCACAAGATCATGGGTCCAATCCCCAGCACTGAACAAATAACAACAAAAAAAGCTTTTAAAATATTATAAAATATAGTTATAGAGGTAAAGGGTGACGATTCCTGATAAGGCAAAGCCTGCCGGGTTACTTGCCAAGTGCACTTCCTGATTCAGGCTATGGAGTGCCCATATTCCTACAGCTTAAACTCTTTAGTTTGTTTCTTTCATGGAAGCCATTATTGAATGCTATCACATGGGATTCTGATCTTTCCTTGTAGTCCAACTCTCCGTGTTCACTGTAAGTTGCTTTTCTGGGAGGCCCGGGTGGTCTGTCCCCCACACCACCCCTCCTCCCCCTACCCTTGGCAGAGGCTAGTTCACAGAAGAGAGCATCATCCCAGTGGTGTCACTGCTGTCGGGCTCATTTTTAGTATTTTATGGACCATGTGGTCCATAGAGAAGGCAAAGGAAAGGCTAAAACTCAGTATGCAATGGTGACTACAAGTTTGGGTTCACATAGTTAAGTGATCTCCTTAAAGAATCTGTAGATGGTGTTTAATCGTGGTATTAATTCCTGAGGAGAACTAAGACTTTCTTTAATATCTTGGGTACAGCATAAATTCTTGGCCAGCATGGGCTACATAGTAAGAGACTAACTCAAAAGACAAAGCGAGTGAGTGAGTGTGTGTGTGTATACACGATTTGTTACTCCTTGGCATCTGTACTTAAAGTTTGGAAAGGGAAGTGAAACATAGTGTCTTGCACATCAAACTATAGAGGTTTTCTGGGGATGGACCCAGGGAGGCCTGAAAGGTCATAGAAAACACCATGGACCATGTGGCATCACATTTTCTTCTGACCCAAGAAGACTGAGGCCAGGACTTTAGTGAGTCTGCTCAGGACCACACCCCTACTGATTAGTGAATGCAGATGAGTCTGTCTTCCTTATGCCCCAGAAAAAAGCACCCTGTCTGAACATTCTTGTTCCTCCATTGCTATCATATGTGATCATTACAACAGGGTGAACTCAACACACATGATGGATATATTCCACATATGTGCAATATTAATGTGTTTATTGATTCTACATAGACTGAAATTTAACTTTTTCTTCAGCTTTGAGTTGTCTTCTTCTTTCTCCCAGATTTACTTTTGTCAATCTTTTCAACGCCAGCATAGAGTAGAACACACAGTAGCTAGCATACTGGGAGAACTGGAGACCTTTCCTTAATGCTGTCATCACTGAACCAGTGAGGCACATTCTTGGTGCTCTGGCTTCCAACTGCATATGATGGAGGGGAGGCGTGGAGACGGGTGCTTGTGGGGAGGAGAAAAGGTAGAAGGTTGAGTTTTTAACAGTCTTGGTCCTTGTTTTCTGAACTACGATTTTGAACTACAATGTCTGAGTCTGCCATTTTCAAAGTCTGGTTGGTTATTTCATGATTTTTTAAGCCATCATTCCAGCATGCTGTGGAAGCCTTTCCTTTTGTCATTAAGTTATTTGAAATTTCTTTTTTCTTTTTTGTATGTGTAGCTCTGTGGATTGAACCTAGGGTCTCACACATCTGAGGCAAGCTACCATTCAGATATACTCTAGCCCCCAAATTCCTATTTTATATGATGTGTCAAAATAAGTTGTTAAACTTGAGGGAGTATATTCTGAAGGGGACAAAGATGTTATAAAATTGCCTTTTATACAAATTGTCATGGAGCTGAAGATGCAGCTTAGCCAAGGAAGTGCTGAGGGACCCGAGTTTTAATCTCCGGAACATACATGAAAAAGCCAGGCATGCTGATGTGTGTATATAATCCTGGTGCTGGAGATGCCCAGACAAGAAGGTTCTGGGGCTCACCCTGCTTGGCAAGTACTAGGCCAACAAGAGACACCCCCTCCCCCATCCTCAAACAAAAACAGAAAAGGTGGACAGATAGATAGCACCGAGGAGTGACATTCAAGGTTATTTTCCTCTACACATACATGCATGCCATGAGCATACCCACACACATGTACCCCTTAACACACAAAAATAAAACGGGGCATAGTGGTGTCTGTCTGTAATACCGGCCCTTGAAAGGTAGAGGTGGGAGTTTCCAAAGTTCAAAGTCATCCTCCACTCTGAGTTCAGGGCCAACCTGGGCTACATGATATCCTGTTTTTAAAAAGAAAGAGTGGAAGAACGAAAGAAAGAAAACGGCATTGTCTGTGTTTGGCTATCAGGCTTGCTGGCCAGACCTGTGGTTTGATTTGTGTATCTGCCTCATTCTTGTCTTCCCAGGACCTCATAGGTGGCTGCAGGCTTCCCAGGGCTGATTCGGAGCAGGAGGTGGAGCAGCTGAAGACCCAGGTGATGCGCCTTCAGGCTGAGAAGGCAGACCTGCTGGGCATCGTCTCAGAGCTGCAGCTCAAGCTCAACTCCAGCGGCTCCTCAGAAGACTCCTTCGTTGAGATCAGGATGGCTGTAAGAATGGTTGTTTTTCTATGAAGCAGACATCCAAGCTGCCTCTAGACACTTGAAACATAATACCTCACTGTATTGTCAACACAGCTGATCCAAACAATGAGGAGACTCTAGGGTAGCAGAGATAAGTTGGCTCCCATTTCTAAGTGTAACATGGTGCCTAGCAGAAATGATGGAAACAAATCACTCAGCTTTTTTGACAAAAGAAAGATTCTACTCCCAGCGTGTACTCCCAAGTTGGACATTTTTGTGACTGATCTGAAAACAAAGTATCCCAAACAAAAACCATAAGCATGAACTTTTTTTTCCAAGTCTCAAAAGTTGCAATGAATTGTTCACATAGGTGAGCAGAATAATGATCACGTGTCACAGATTTCCTAATGAATGGTTTTCCATCAGTTAGATTTTGTTTTCACAAGGGCCACGACACTTGTGTGGAGGTCAGAATACAACTTGAAGGTTCTCACCTTCTACCATGTGGTTCCAAGGAACTGAACACATGTCATCAACCATCACGTGGCTTGTGTCTTAACTTGTTGAGCCATCTTACCAACACTTAAGCTCCACTAAGTGGTGTTTAGTCTAGTGAAGAACCATGATAATCAAAGACAAGAGTGACTGAAAAGATGGCTCAGCAGGAAAAGGGGTTGGCCACATAAGCCTGACAACCTGAGTTTGGTCTCTGGAACCAACTTAAAGGCAGAAGGAGAGAACTGACTTCACAGAGTTGTCATCTGATCTCTGCACCTGCTCCATGGCACAAACACACACACACACTAAATAAAAGTACTGAGGTGTAGCTCAGTTGCTAAGAGTAGTACTTGCTTGCAAACTGGATATATGAAGCAAACTTCAAAGTCTCCTGGGGGCACATGAAACAATTACCACAATTTTCTGTCAACACAGCTAAGCCAAATAATGAGGAGTAACAATGTAACAGAGATAAATTGGCTATTAAGTTTTGCCAAGCCAGATGCCATTATAAATTTTGCACTGTTGGCTTGTTAGGGAATAAAAGGCTGAGACTAAGACTGACAGGATTTGTGAAGTGGTTATATTTCAGTAAGCTAATGGAGCAAATCTTCACAAATGCACAGAGATGGTTCTGGATTCTTTGAATACACTCTTCCTAAGTCATGGATGTAGTTTTCCAGCTACAGAAGCAAAGCGAAGCACATTTATATTCATAATAACTGTCACTCATCTGGGAGGCAGTAGATGATGCTATAATGGGAGAAGACTCATTTGGAAACTTATTTTGAATTGTATAATGCCTGGCAAGGTTGCCCTAGATGCAATGTGAGGAGTGCAGTAGAAAAAAAAAAAAAAAAAAAAAACCATAGATGGTCATTCCATTATTAGGAGGGAGGTTTTTATTGTGAATAAGAGAAAGAAAATATCCAGAGGCATCTAGAAGAGTTCAGCTCAAAAAGAATAAGAAACAGACTAGACATGGCCAGGGCTATCTGCAAGAGAAGGGGGACACAGAAAAATCATATGGGTTATAAGGTGGATGAATAGCTGGGGGAAGGGAAGCCTGTGGGCTGGGGCAGGGCTGGGAGTCTAGGGTAGGCGAGGAGGGGAGCCTGAGGAGGTGAGGAGTATAACAGTACTTGTGAATAGGGACTGTAGGATAGAAATCAGCATGGGCTTTGAAATGCAACTACAGGTATATGTCAGTGGAAAGCACTGTCTCCAGAGGCAAGGGAAATGACTCCTTTTGGCAGCCCAGAACCCCAGTTCACAAATTCCTGAGGAACATTGGCTTTTATCTGACCACCAGAAATCCTTCTACAGTCCAGCCGGAGCTGGGCCAAGACCGTCATTTTTGGACATATGCACTGCCTTTTATCGTTTTGGGAATTAGAGTTTCCCTTGGACCTGACACTAGCCATATAAGCCTGGCAACTTATGTTTCATGAATGAAGCCTTGGGTTCCATCCTCAGCACCACATAAACCATAGCATAAACCTGTAATCCTGGAACTCAGTAGGTGGAGGCAGGCAGAATGATCATTCTCAGCTACATAGCCAGTTCAGAGAACCTGAGTTCTATTCCCAGCACTCACACTGGGTGACTCACAACTGCCCTTGACTCCAGCTCCAGAGTATGACACCCTCTTGTGGCCTCAGATGGTACCTGCCCACACCTACTCTTGTTTTTACACCAACTCATACATACATATAATCAATAATAAAATAAATATTTAGGTTGGGGGCCAGAAAGATATGAGTTACTCAGGGAATAGGTTGAGAGAGATCTGGTCTTTACTTAACTGCTGGAAGCCGCTACTCAGCTTCTGAGAATTTGAAGCCAGAACTATCAAACTTAAATTCTGTGCAACCCAAGGGAACTGGCCAACTGAGGTGGTGTATACTGAGCCCTGAGCTCTTGTGAGGTGTCCCTTTTGATGGTATCTGGGTACACTTGGTCCCGTAACAGAAAAAAGCAGGTGGATAAGCATTAGAGGAGCCTCCTCTTCAGTTCTGCTAAGAGATATCTGGAGTGAGGGTAGACACTACACCAGGACAAAATCCTTTGTAATAGAAGCATCCACTTTGTCAAGGTTACATCTGATGTAGGAAAGGAGGTTAACTGAAAGAGAGATGTGTGCTTTGTAGATAGTCAGGGAGTGGAGAGCAGCTAGCAAGACACCTAAGCTTCTAGAGCTGGACTATTTAGTGTGGGACTCCTTACTCACCCCGTTCTACAGATCCACCCAGTTGGGAAACGACCCTCTCTCCATCCATGCCCTCTAAGAAATATGGGTACATTCACAGCACCCAGAGTAAGGATTTGAAAAGCATACTTCTCTGCAAGTAACCGAAGATGACTGAAACACAAAGAACACACTAGCGCTGCAAATGGCTGATAAAACTCAGGAAGCCGAGACATCTTATCACAAGTTTCCAAATGACTCTTCTCCCAGAGTTAGCATCATCTGCTGCCTCCCAGATGACTGACAGTTAGTGTAAAAGTGCTTCACTTTGCTTCTGTGGGCTAAATGTCTGTGTGACTTAGGAAGAGTGGAGTCAAAGCATCCCAAACCATCTTTGTGCATTTGTGAAGATTTATTCCATTAGCTTATTGAAATATAACCAGCTCACTAATCCTGTCAGCCTCAGTCTTCAGCCCTTTGTTCCCTAACAGGCAGTGGTGCTGACAAGTTTATAATGGCAGCCAGCTTGGCAAAACCATTGCTTTGTAAGCCTCATCCGCATGCTTGTGGAGTTGGGTTGATGTGCTGCATGGCGGGTGACTGACCTTCATGACTTGGTTTAAATATTTATAATCATGACAGATGTGCAGGCCCCAGAGGAGGGTGTTTTGTTTCATTTGAGTGACCCAAGATCGAATCTCATACAAAGGCTGAGTATTTTCCTTGGGTGAATCGTTTTGTCTTTTTCTTCTAAAAAGGGATCTGTCTTGCTGTTGTATTCAGTCCCTTTCATCTCTGCTTTTACAGGAAGGAGAGGCTGAAGGGGCAATGAAGGAAACGAAGAACAGTCCTAGACCTACAAGGACAGACTCCACTAACATGTAAGTGTTGGGAGCTATCAGTCTTGTCACTTTGACCTGTAGTTAGAGGTCAGGCATGACAGACTGAAGAAAAGTAATTTTATTTTGTTTTCTGAGGCAGGCCCTTCCTCTGTAATCCAGGTTTGATTTGACCCTGCAACCGTCCTTCTGCCTCAGCTTCCCAATGGCATATAATGTTGCAGCTCAGACTGGCAGAGAATGGAAATAATGTCTGGTGCCTTTTTAAAGTTAACAAATGCTGATCACTGTGTTTCAGAGATGTTCCCTCTCTATTAGAAGCACAGACAGATTCATCCTCAGTCAAAAGGGACTGGTTCCTAGTCCGCAGTTCTGTGTTTCCTCGCTGTTTGTCAGAGCTGTTTGAACCAAACCGGCTGTCCAGCTTCCTTAAGTGGGATGCACCCTTTCCCTCTTCTCTGTTCTTTCATGATTATAATAATCCACAGTAACGGATGCTGCTGATTTTCTGAAGCAACCGCTGAGATAGCTGTCAAACATTAGTGTGTATGTATATGGGGAAGAGGGAACATGCCACAGCACACATGTGGCAAACACACAACAGTTCATGGGAATCTGTTTTCTCCACCACGTGGTTCTGAGGATGAAACTCAGGCCGCTGGGTTTGATGACAAGCAAGCACCTTTACCTACTACTGGGCCAGCTCGTCGGCCTCCAAAGCACCTAGGATCTTACCTGTGGAGTCTCAAATCTGCCTTTCCCAAGCAGATTCTAGGAAAAGACATCTTCAGTAATAGAAGGGCCTCTGAGCAGAGGCGGGAAAAGAGCTAGGCACTGAACTAATTGGTTCTTGAAGGCAGTGTTACCCAAAGCTGGTGGTTCGCCATCCTGTGTGTGCATAGAACATTAGTCCATTCGCCTGTCAGTTTGCTCAGAATTTCTCTGCATCTCTTACCCCAACAGACTTTTAAAACCATTTTTTCTACTACTTGATAAATATACCAGAGAATGATATGGAAAAAGTAACAAAACATTTTTTAGATCTCATGTCGGGGAGAACGTAAATAATACAACAGTCTTTCACCAGACAGAGGAATTGGTATAAGTGAGTGTTATTCCTGATTTTGGGGTTTTTTTTCTTCTTGGTTTAAAATTTAACTTTCCCCAAATTGCTGCTTTTAATATCAAGACTTTCCTGGAAGTAGAGGGAAGAAAGAAAACTCTATTTGGAATTTTTAAGCCACTTCCTCTTCCTTCATTTCCATATGCAAAGACCACTTCCTCCTCCAGGCCAGTAGCTCTGACTTTTTATGAGTCTGGTAACAGATCTGATACTAGGCTGGAGCTCCAGCTCTGGAGCCTTTAATCCTGGCTGTAAGGTATGTGAGCTTGCAAATGACTGAAAGACTAGCTGCCATCCCTGCCATCTTCGTCACCACTCTGAGCATTCCGTTATTGGGTGATGGTCAAAGTTGCTCATTGGTTCTGAATATGTGTCTTGATCAGATTCTGGAACTTAGAAAACACTTGCCGGTTGTGTCCACATGTATCTGCTTTGTATGAAGCCAAAACCAGAAAAGGTTTCCTTCCCTTGACTCACAAAGGTGTAGTCTTTAACAGGTTGGAAGGGACAGCGGTCTGAACGTATCTGCAGTCCTCTCTGAACCGTGGCGCCTCCAGTCACAGCTGCTGGGCAGCCCCCTGTGGGCTCTGTGGCCTTGTGGACACAATGACTCTTTGGTGTGAGTGCTCACGTTATGAGGGTAGCGTCCCTGATGGTCTGTGTTGGTGGCCACAGCCTTCCCAGCATGCATAGAAGAATTAGTGTCCACAGGATCAGCTGTGCTTGGGCAAGTTCAGAACTAATTGGAGGATGTTGATTTCAGTTGTATTGGGCTTCTCTAATCTTACTCTTGACATTTTTGTTGAGATTAAAACCTTTTTAACTTCCATACTGAATGTGGTGGTGATATCTCACTAGGACCAAAGCTACAGAAGAAGCCAGGACTTGTGTGGAGTTTGAGGAATTAACTGTGAGCCAACTCCTGCTTTGCCTAAGAGAAGGAAACCAAAAGGTGGAGAGACTTCAGATCGCACTCAGAGAAGCCAAAGAAAGGTATGAACTATTAATATGAAAGATTAAGAGCTTTATAAAACACAAGAAAGACACCACGCAGGTCACCCTTTAAAGTATACATTCCAAGGCTTTTAGTCACTTGACTGTGTGCCCATTGCCACGATATACTATTAGAATGTCCCCCTTCCCCTCCTTATAAAAAATGAGTACCCTTCAGCATTCGCACCCACTCCTCCAGTAACTGGCTCACTGTTTCTGGAGATTTCTGCATACTAGACATTCATACATGGACTCAAAAAGCATTGGTCTTTTGTGACTGACTTCTTCCACTCACCACTGTGTTTTTGAGTTTCATCCACAATGTCATATAAGCCAGTACTCTGTTCCTTAATGCTGGTGAATAATAAAATGGAAGATATGTATACTTGGCAACTTGCTAATTATATATTCCTATATTACTAATCTTTCTTCCTGTTTTCAAACAAAACAAACAAAAGCACAGCTTTCTCCCCGAATAGGTGTATAGCTCTGTGTGTGTGTGTGTGTGTGTGTGTGTGTGTGTGTGTGTGTTGTGTATAGTAGGTCAGGCCTGCCTCTTGAAAGGGATGGTGCAAGCCCCACGCTGAGTTCCCTAGAAAGGTTCCTTTTTCAATGACATCTTATAAGCTAGCTGATTCTCAATATTTAACAGGGAAATCCAGTAAATAGTTGCAGAGACTCACATTCCCTGCATGGGAACCAGGGTAGTGGTTACTTCTCAGACAAGGCAGGACTAAAGCCAAGGCACAACATCATGGACACATGGTCACCCAGCCTGATTTGCACACACTGAAATCAGTTACGGCACAAGCACATTGCAATACCAACCCTGTATTTTTCTAAAATAAGCAAGCTGGCTTCAGCTTTCTCCCTAATCACTGGAAATAAGGATATAGATGTCCTAAATTTAATTTTTCTGAAAAAAAAAAATGTAGGTGATTTATGGGGAAAAGGAACAATAGTAGGTTTGCTTTTCTGTCTTCTTTGGGGTATGTGCAGATTCATGTTTCATGTAATTTGTAGAGTTTTTTGTCTTTGTCTTTTGTTCATCATTTGGGGTTTTGTTGTTGTTTGGGGTTTCTTGAGACAGGATCTCACTACGGAGCCCTGGCTGGCCTGGAACATGCTGTGGTAGACAAGGCTGATCTCACACCCACCTGCTTCTGACTCCTGAGTGCTGAGACTAAAAGTGGGCACCACCACACTGACTTAATCTGTATTTTCTAAATAAGCCACTAAGGAGAAAGAAGTCATGTAGGAAATGTAGACCTTGTTTTAAAAAAAAGAAATCAAGAAATAGCAAGGGAAAGGTGATTCAAAGTGAACATTTGCCCTAGAAAATTAAGATAATTTGTAATTCAAATGTAGGTCAAAACCTGTGTCAAATGTGAACGGTTCTTCTGTGCTAATAAGCCCACCCTCCTGCCTGGACCATCTGGTGCCTCATCCCATGTATTCAGGCTAGCCAGAAGGACACTACCTGCATATCAATTAGGGTTGACAGTTTGTAACAGAAAAATAACAAACAAAAAATGGCTCTGCTGACTTCCCATGAGAAGCAGTGCTTTGACAGGGACCTATGGAGGAGGGGTGCTTTGACCAGTCCGTTCTGCCACCCACTTTTCCTGCTTCTCAGTCACTTCAACTCAGCTGCTTGGTTCTTTTGGTAGCTGCCTCCGTGGATAAGGTGTAAATCGTTATTTAATTTTTTTGAAGAGTTTAATCATGACCTCTTGACCCTCTCAGTATGAATGAGGAAGATTTAACTGTCTTATACAACCATCATCAACAAAGACATGTGTTTCTGGAACTCTCACTACCTCCTGTTCCCAGCTGAAACTAAGAATTTTGAGCTTTAGTGAAGTGACTACTCAGTGTCCTATTACTGTGCATTTAGACACATGTACACAGTATATATGTACACTCACAGTTGAGCCATGCACTGTGCAATAACCACTTTTCCTTTTAATACTTTTTATATCTCTATGAAAAACTAGCCATTTAAACATTTGCTTAATGTCTTGGTCTGTTTTCTGCTCTTTAATAGAATGCTAGACTGGATAGGTTATAAACTATGGAAGTGTATTCAGCCTGCAGTTCTGGGGGGTTTCAACAGAACAGCTTTTATTCCAGTCTTGAATTAGGAACTGCCTCCCAAGATAACAGCTTTCATGAGGGTGGTGCTACTACAGTGTCATGGCAATTAAGTGTCAACATGAAGGGCTGGAGAGATGGCTCCGTGGTTAAGAGCACATATGTCCTCTTACAGAGAACCTAAGTTTGGTCCCCAGCACCCGCACTGAGTAACTCACAATTGCCTGTAACTCTAGCTCCAGGGGATCTGATATCTGATGCCATCTCCTGGCCTCTGCATTCATATGCATCTACACACACACACACACACACACACACACACACACACACTTAAAAATAAAATTCCCCTATCTAAAAAAGTTTCACCATGTGTTTCAAACAGGATATTCTAACTGTAGCTTCAAGTTTTCCCAGGGAGGCAATCTCTCAGTTACATTCAACACATCACTGGTCTCAGATTGTTCTCTAGGGATCTTGGACCACCCTTAGCCAGCATCCTATGGAATTCTTCAGCTTTCCTATGTTGGATCCCCAGTTTCCTTAATCCAATGCCTTTCTTACTATTTTTTCCCCCTCACTAAGGTACCCTACATCTCTATAGGCTTACCAAGAAAGAATATGAGAGGAGATCAGAATATTTTCTGAGATCTGCTTGTCCAAAATCTCTTGCCTTTATACGCGACAGTCTGGCTAAATAGAGAACTCTGGGCTGGTTGTTTTCCATGAGAAGTCTGAAAGCATTGCTTCATTGTGTTCTAGCATCTGGTTGAGAAACCATTTGCAAGTCTGATTCTGATTCTTTTTGTATGGAACTTTTTGGTGCTATTTTTCCTCACCCCTGCAGTTCTTTGGTTTGTCCTAAGTAGCCAGAACTATCACACATGATTTGTTTTGAGGCTGTTTTCACTCATTTGTTATGGACGCAACTGAACCCTTTCATTCTCCTAATTCCTGATCTCCTGTCTTTATAAAGCAATCTCAAATTGATGAAGATATTATCTCCTAACTTTGTCCTTTTTCTAGAACTGGCTATTATCTTATTTTTAGATAGAACTAGTCATGTGACTTTTCTTAAACTGTGTTCCTCTATGCCATCTGTGTTCTCTCACTCTCAGATCTGATCATGTTCATCTTTTCATGGTGGTTCTAATGTTTTTTGTTTGTTTGGTTGGTTGGTTTGGTTTGGTTTTTATAGACAGGGCTTCTCTGTTGTATCTATGGCTGTCCTGGAACTCACTCTGTAGACCAGGCTGGTCTTGAACTCACAGAAATCTGCCTGCTCCTGCCTCCCGAGTGCTAGGATTAAAGGTGTGCACCATCATTGCCTGACTTTAATGTTTATTTTTTAATGGATGCAAATAATTCCATAGGCTTCTAGGAATATTAATGACAACCTCTCTTCTTCACTGATCTATTTTCAGTACAGAATATGTTTTCTTTCAAGGTTTCCTCAATCTCTCAGATCTTGGCTGGTCAGACTTAGGAGGGAGGAGAGTTAGAAGCTACTAGATGCTTGGGGAGCTGTAGGAAGCTGGGGGAATTCTTTGGCGAGGCTGTCTGAAACTTTGCATGTTTTCCCTTCCTAGTCCAGTTCTCCAGAGAAGTTGCCTCTGTTCTCCTGCTTAGATGATGGCTTTTAAGCCAGCAAGGTTCTTGAGATGAAAGGGAGGAAAGAGTTTCAGCTGTCTAATGCAGTTCCCTTCCTTTATGTAGAAAACTCAACCCCTCACCTGCGCTGGGCATCTCTGCACTCTGAGCCATTTTCCAGTTGACTTTATCCCCCACCCCCCTTCCTGTGGATACACATGGTATCCCCAGTTCCCTGGACCACAAAGAGTTTCAACAGTGTGACACAGTGACTCAGGTAACTTCCTGGCTCTCCCAATTCTTGGTTTAGGGTCTAGCTTTTTTGGAAGTCTACCCCTGCCCTGCTCATTCCTGTACTTTCTGTGTACTGTTGGTGCTGCTGTGTCTTTGTTCATGTAGGCATGTGGCTGTCTGAAAGTCATATTGCAGGATTTGTAGTGGGAGAAAAAGTACATGCATACATAAAACCTACTACATGTATATATTTAAGTCCTGGAGATTGAACTCAGGGACACGGGTATGCTAGGCAAGGACTCTACCACTGATCCACATCCCTAGCTCTACTTTTACTTTTTATTTTGATACAGGGCCCTGTGAGGTTGCCAAGGCTGGCCTTGAACAGCCAGCAAAGGTTCAAAGGTCACCCAGGCAGCCTTTGAACTTGTGACTCTCTAACCTTAGATTTCCCAGTAGCTGATGTTGCAGACCTGTACCATCATACCCAGCCGGTCTTCCAACCTTCAATCAGTCTCTCTTTGCCTCATCTGTATTGAGATAGCTATCTTAAGTCATAACAGTTCTTGCCAGTGTTAGGGTAAAAACAAGACTACTGGTACTGAGGCAAATATAGAGACTTTGGAAACACCTCTCTCTATCCATGCTTTGAAAGCTCTCGTTTGAGTGCTTCTGCAGTTGCGTATCTTCCTATGTCTAAACAGAAAGTAAAACTTTTCTACATTCCTGTTTTGTTTTGTTTCGTTTTCAGAATTTCAGATTTTGAAAAGAAAGCAAATGACTATTCGGAGATTGAGACCCAGACAGAGTGGAGCATGGAAAAAGAGACTGAAGAGGACAAAGACTCAGAGAGTGTGGGTACTGCACCTCCGAGAGACTGTCACGCCCCCATTGGTGATGTAGCTGCTGGGTTCAAGTCTTACATTGTGCAATTTACTTTAGAAATGGAAACTTTCGCTTGTTACTACTTTCTTCTTCTCTTTCATTTCCTTATCCTGGGTTTGAACTCCATGTCAATCACAGTAAGATGTGTTCCAGTCTGTGTTGCATAAAACACTCTCATCACTCTTCACTGATATCATGTCCTAAATCCTCAAGTCAACAAGCCCACCACATGAAAAATACACCACATTATGATGAGATCCTTTGTGGCCATGGCTCTGAGACTTAAAACTGAAAGATCTTAGTTCTATCTCCGCACCGATAGGAACAAGGAAGTCGCCATAAAAAAAAAAAAAAATATATATATATATATATACATATATATATATATATATATACACACACACACACACACACATATACACACATACATTCGGGATATGAAGTAACTTAGAGATATACCCTTGAGCCTGAAGAAGATTCTTAAGTTTCAGGAAAAGTTCCTGAAACTAGAAAGTTATAGCACTCACCGTAGTCCATGAAAGAGACATATAAAATAATCCTTCTGCTCAGTTTATTCACCAGTACGTACACACACACACACACACCACTAATTGCTACTTCCTTCGTTCTTTTTTTTTTTTTTTTTTTTTGGAGGTGGTATCTTATTATACAGCCTAGGTTAAGCTCTGACTTTGTAGCCCAGGAGAGGGATTCTTGATGTTCTTGCTTCAGATGTGCTAGGATTATAGATGTATACCACCTTATCTGGGTCTAAATCCCTACTTTAAGACAATGGAGAGGATTTCAGTCTGGCACGATAGTGCACACCCTTCTAATTCCAGTGCTTGGGAGACTAAGGCAGGTGGATTTCAACTTTGAGGACAGCTTATGTTACATAGCAAGTTCCAGCCAGCCTGGCTACAAAAGCAAAGCAGAAGGGGGTGGAGCAGGTGAAGAGAGAACACGATGAACTTAGATAAAGAGAGAACTTCTGCCAAACAGCATACTATTAACTGAAATGAATCAACAGTTATGGGAAAGTATTGAAGTTTCGAAGCTGTTATGAAACTCATGTACAAATTGACAACTGAGAGGAAAAGACTGTAACAGAAATAATTACATGAACAAAAGCAGGAATTGGCAAGGCAATATAGGGTCTGAGTCTTTCCCCAATTGAATCAGATTTCACTTTGACATCTCCATGACCTATGATCCCTGAAGCATGAGTAGGGCTGGGTTTAATAGTAAATCCATTATCACACATGCTCAGACTGATAGTTAGTGCTCCATAAGGAAACAGAAGCATATCTAAAAGATTGCTTTTCATACAAGGCACTAGTATAGTGTATGCTTACCTTGGTGGCTCATTAAGGATAGTAAGGAGGCATATTCATACGTGCAAACTGTGCCAGACCTCAGCAGAGGGAACCACCATCCTGACCAGAGCCATACTTCATTGACAGTGGAACCACAAGCATCTGAGTTCAGGTGTTTATTGATTCAGAACTCCTCAGGTATTCTACTGATACCATGTGAGGATCATAAGCAATTAAACAACCCCCACAAAAATTCAGCACCTGCAGATAATACAAAACGCCAAGACCTAGGGTAGCCCCTCATCCAATAGTGCATAAAAACATTTTAAACATAACCTAAAATAAACTTCGACAACAATTCTCCTTTTCTGTATAAAAAATAATTGCTTTACCTTTACAACACAATTTGACACTACACCAACAAACCATTTCAAAGAGGAACAATTATAAGGCTTCTAACGCACATGACCAAATGATACCAAATATCTATTAAGCTTTTCACAATGTCTTTGGACAACAAAAAAACATTAAATGTCCACTTATCTGGAATTCACTCAAGGATCTTCTGGGCTCCTCCAAAAGGCTTGGGTCACTTTTTGGGCTCTGCAGCACACAGAGTTTGTCCTCCAGGCTCTGGCTGGCTTCACTCTGCTGCTGCTACTATTCTTGGTGGTCGTCCCATGGTACTGGAATTTCAAAAACTGCTGGGGTCCCTTGCTGCAACTGGGCTACACTTTCACTAATAGCCTCTCCTGGGCTCTCTTCATTGTGCCAAGCCTCAACTTTTTTACATGACCCCTTCATCTGGGTCTTCAAAACCAGTCCACCTGGGTAACTCTTACAGTAGTACCACGTTTGGCTGCCAGCAGGAGATACAATTCTCAAAGACAGCTTCTGTGTGCTGACCCTTAGGAAACACTTTCCAGATTTTAAGACAGAGTCTGGTTTGCTGGAAAAATAACTTGTCACTTTGCAGTAAGGGTTCCTTCATGGTGTAGAGTTTCCACTTGTAGAAAGATTTGCAGGGGAAAAAAAAGGTCAGCTTAAGCAGCTTTTTGACTCCAAGCTGAGGCTTCCATAACAGCAGGGGGTCCTGGGCCAGTGTGAAGAATCTCCAGTTGAAACATTCCGGTGATTGGCATTGTTTTTCACCACCAATATGGGGAAACATACAACCCCTTCCATTGATCTCAAACACAACATCTTGAGCGTCACACACATACAATGCAGCTATCAGAAAACTCAGTTTGTGAAACAATACACTACCACCAACGGTGGAAGGGAGCATCGGCTCCATGATCAGGAGAAGCAGTAAACCTTGCTTTTTCCTGACCCAGCTGAATTCTTTGTCTCTAAGGGCCTCCATTCTGTGGCTCTCACCTCGGAGCTTTCTTTCTAATTTATTTATTAATTTCACAACCTTTTTTTTCTTCATAGGGGCTTATTTCATTTCTCTCCTCTTCCTCCAGTAGGAGGAACACCTTAAATCTCTATCCTCTGGTAGCTTCCCTGATCGTACTTTACTGGACTCTGCAAGGTCTGGAGTTTTTCTTTGTCTCTCATTGGATGTTAACTAATGTGATGTCATGCCCCATAATGCAGGCACCATTTATAGTAGTAAGGCTGCTGTGGTGCTTAGCAAGGTGACAAGAAGGCATTTTTCATAGGTACAAACTCTGCCAGACCTCAGCAAAGGGAACCACCATCATGGCTAGTGCCATACTTGACAGTGGAACCCCCCAAGCGTCTGAGCTCAGGTGTTTTATTGGTTCAGAACTCCTCAGGTGCAGATCATAAGCAATCAAAAAAAACCCAAAGAAATCCCACACCTTCAGACAATACAAAATGCCAAGGCCCATGCCTCCCTTTTTCTAACAGTGCACAAAAAGAATTATTTTAAACATAACTAAAAATAAACTTCCACAACACACTAGTAATGACCAAGTTAAATCCAAGTCAGATCCAGGCTTAGCTGGATGCAAGTGGTTCAGATGTTTTCTCACACATGGTTCATTTCCTCTCTGATGGTAATGTCATGTAAATATCTGGAATTGTCTGCTTGATAGGTTGGAAGCGAAGTGGAAATACTGAACGTTCAAGTGACCTCTCTGTTTAAGGAGCTTCAAGAGGCGCACACAAAACTCAGTGAGGCTGAGCTAATGAAGAAAAGACTTCAAGAAAAGTAATAATCTAAAGTTAATTCTATTGCATGATTTATGGAATATGTCATTGTATCAAAACAGTTTTGTTACTGTATTACTGACTAAAACAAAGGCAGAGACCTAACTGAAAGATGGTTCAGAAAAAGAGTTTGATGTTGGTGTATAAGCCTGAAGCTACTGTTGTCCCATAGGTCATGAGGACACAAGAGGGCTCAGATTGTGCTGTGAAGAGCACCAGCCTATGCGACCCTTGTGCAGAGCTGCAAGGTTGATAAACAAGCGAAAGATGGCTGGAGTGGGCATCAAGAATCAAGTGGGAATTATTTAAAGGCCCATCCCAATCAATTATTTCAGTCTTTAAAACTGAAACCAAAATTGATCATTTGGCCCTTGCTTGTTTTTCTTGATTTAAGGAACCATCTGATAGCTAAGAATCTAGCTGATAGGCAGGATTACTTGCTTAGCATGAGCAAGGCATTGTTTAATGGAGAATACTAAGGTGGGGGCTAGGAGTGGGGGGAGTCACCCAAGCCAGTAGTAGTGGCCCAGCTCTTTACCCTCAGCATTCAGAGGCTGAGGCAAGAAGGTTGACAGTTTGAGGCTAGCCTGGACTACATAGTCAAAAAATGGGGGGGGGGGGGGGGGGGGGTTGATGAGAGACCCAGAGGGTAGACACTTGCCACTAAGCCTGACAGCCTGAGTTCCTTAGCTCCATTCCCAGGACCCACATGACAGAAGACAGAACTGATTCCCCCACATTGCCCTCCGACTTCCACATACACACCTACACACATACACACAAGACAAACAGGTAAACAAAAATCTTAGAGTTCGCCAAAGCTTAGCAAATCAAGTTAAACTCAGTTGATGTGACACTTGACACAGGGTTTAACCTCCCTGAGCCTCAGTTTTGTCAAACTTTGTATGACATACTATTATAATGTGAGATATTTAATATGCTTGGCATTAATGCCCTGTACAGAGATATCATTTATTTGGTTTTTACTGTTATGCCATTCAAGTTCTCTTTCTGATCTCTAAGAGAAGCTCAAGGGCTTTCTTACTGAATCCTTGTTAGAAACCCAAGTCTCTGTGACAGACAAACTTCTTAAACTCTGAAAGGTACCCCAGGCTTTTGCAGTGAAATGCTCCTTAGTCAACTACTGCTTGGTTGGGGTTTAAAACATCACTGTGTCTCACAAGAAACAGGGAAGAAGGAAACAAAAAGCAAACAGGAAGCAAAGAGAACACAGTATTTTATTATTGTTCTTCAAAAGTCCTGTAGACCTAGCACACTGTGTTTTATGTCCTTTGAGGATTCGTGCAAAAGCACAAGGAGTGGCAAAGCATTGTTTACCCTATGAAATATTCATCTTTCTCAGGTGTCTAGCTCTGGAAAGGAAAAACTCTGCAACCCCATCAGAGCTGAGTGAAAAGCAAGAGCTTGTTTACAGTAACAAGAAGTTAGAGCTTCAGGTGGAAAGCATGCGCTCAGAGATCAAGATGGAGCAAGCTAAGACAGAGGACGAAAAGTGAGTGAGCTGCAGGGATGGTGGCATGCCCAGAAGGGCAACGTCCAAATACGGAGTGGAAGGAGGACCCGAGACTCATGTCATAAAATCGGTTTTGTCATTTGGAAGAGTTCTGGGAGACTCTGGGAGAATTAAATATTTGAGTTGTATTGTATCAAAAATATGAAAATACTTTTATTCTATCTTTTGGGGGGAAAGAGTCTTTTGGAAGACATTGTTTTCTTTGAGAGGAAGAAAAATGCTGACATGTGTTGGCTCTAGTTTCATTCTTGTTGCTGTGAAAAAAATATCATGACAAAAGCAACTTAGTGGAAGAAGGGTTTATCTTAGCCACCAGTTCCTAGTTACAGTCCCTTACTGGGAGGACGTCAAGGCGGCCTGGCCTCAAGCAGCTATTCATACAACAGCCACAGTCAAGGGCAGAGAGAAATAAATGCATGCATGCTTAGTTCTCTATGGGCTTTTTCTACTCATATACAACCCAGCGCCATAAACTAGGGAGTGGCGAATGCCACCTGCTGTCAAGCTGAGTCATACCACATGGATTAAGGCACCCAAGATAATCCCCACAGACATACCCACCAGTCAACCTGATCAAAACAGTCTCCCACTGAGACTTTTTTCTCAAGTGATCCCAGGTTGTGTCAAGCTGACATTTGAAAGCAGAGATCTTTCTACTGGGGTTTCCAAAGGCTGCCAGGGGGACAGGAGGATGATGGGTTTCTGTGATATTTCCCTCATGATTCCACTTTTAATATCATTTTTTAATAGATCCAGGTTAGCCACTCTGCAGTCAACGCACAACAAGCTTCTTCAAGAACATAATAATGCACTGAAAACAATAGAGGAACTAACCAGAAAACAGGTATTTATATATTAAAAAGTACTTCCGTAACCTGGTGGATGGAAACCATTGAACATTTTATCTACAAAACTGTTGCGTGACCCCATGTCTTAGTTAGAGTTTCTGTTGTTGAGATGAAACACCATGACCAAAAATCAAAGTTGGAAAGGAAAGGGTTTACTGGGCTTATACTTCTGAAGCCAGGAAAAGAACTTAACCAGGGCAGGAACCTGGAGGCAGGAGCTAAAGCAGAAGCCATGGAGGGGTGCTGATTACTGGCTTGCCAACATGGCTTTCTCATCCTGCTTTCTTAACCCAGAACCAACAGCCAAGAGATGGGCCCACCCATAATGGGCTGAGCCCTCCCATATCAATCATTAATTAAGAAAATGCCCCACAGGCTTGCTTACAACCAGGTCTTATGGGGGCATTTCCTCAGTCGAGGCTTTCTCCCCTCTGATGACTCTCTCCTCTCTGATGAGTCTAAGCTTGTGTCAAGTTAACCTAAGACTAGCCAGCACATCCTTCAATTAAGTCTGGCTTCAAAAATTTCTTTGCAGGTCATCAATTCATTTCTTGTGTCAAAATTATTGTAGCTTTCATGCTCCGAGACACAAACACACACACACACACACACACACACACACACACACACACAGTATGGAGATGGTACTGACATCTGCCAGATAGGGGCATGGGATTTTCCTATTTCTCAGGGTCTATTTGTAGGATAGCCTGGGATCCTGTGTGAATGATGTACAGGGAGATAGCTGGCCATCTGCTGAATGAAATTGTGCAAGGACATCTTGCCTCCTGGCAAGGAACTTGGAACCCTGGATTTCCAGCATTTAATTGTAACAATGCTCAGCTTGGTATAAAATTTACAGACCATGGAGTCTTTGAATTAAATCTTTCTATTTATATTCTTATATATGTGTTCTTTGTCCCCTCCCCTTCTCTCCTTTTCTCTCTCCTTCATTCCTATTGTGGGGATTAAACCTAAGGCCTCCTGCATGTGAGCTACATCCTCATCCTCTGCCCTTTGCCTCTGACAGGGTCTCATAGAGTTACCTGAGCAGACCTTGAACTTGCAATCCCACTGCCTCAGTCTCTTGGGTAGCTACAATTACAGGCCTATTCCATAAACCCAGGTTTGCTTTTCCTTTTCCAGGTGTGTGTATGTCCATATGCATATTGATTTGTACATGTGGAAGCCAGAAGTTGTTTGGTATTTTTTGAGACAGTCCATCTTAGTTTTTGAGTGTCTCTCTTATTGAACCAGAAGCTCACCAATATGACCAGACTGGCTGGCCAGAACACCAGGGATCCTCCTGTCTCTGGACCCCAGCACTAGGTGGACAAGAGTCACCACCACATCTGGTTTTTACATGTTGAGGATGTGGACTCAGGACCTTGTATTTACACAGCAGACACTTTACTGACTGGACAATCTTTTTTTTAAATTAATTAAAGAGTCTTTATGTAGCCTTGGCTGGCCTGGAACTCACTATGTACCCCAGGCTGGCCTTGAACTCAAAGACACCCACCTGCCCTGCCTCCTGAGTGATGGGATTAGAGGTATGAGCCACAGTGCCCTCATCAAGGACCTTTTAATCCATTTAAATGTAAGCATGTTTACAAAGTTAAAGTAACAAGATAAATAACAATATCCATGCCTGAGGAGCTCATCAGAGTAGGGCTTGTATTCCTGTGTATTTGACAGTCATCCGGCATTTACACGTGAAGATCTGAACTCATCTACTTTTAAGAAATTGTTTTAAACGAGGAAGTGATTATTTGCAAGTCACAAGTGACTACAACTTCCTGAATTGTCATTGCTAAGTAACAGACTAGCGCTGACAGTTTTTAAGTGTAAACCTTTATACTGTCCTAAATAGGCTGCATCATTTGGAAGCCATTTCTAGAATGAAGTTGTGTTTTTCAGGCAGAAAAGGTGGACAGGGCGGTGCTGCAGGAGCTCAATGAAAAGCTGGAGCTGGCCGAGCGGGCTCTGGCGTCCAAGCAGCTTCAGATGGATGAGATGAAGCAGACCATTGCCAAGCAGGAGGAGGACCTGGAGACCATGGCTGTCCTCAGGGCTCAGGTGAGATGCGGTCTAGAACACAGCTGAGTGACGTCAGCCCTGACCAGATTTCAAGAATGAAAGTGGTGGTGCTTAACACATGCAGTGCTTATTTTATGTTCTCTCTGTCAATGTTTTCTTGCTTTGTTTGTTATTTGGGTTTTTTTTGGTTTTGCTGTTGTTTGTTTGTTTGATAGATACACGGTCTCCTTATGTAGCGCTGGCTGACTTAGAACTTACTATGTAGCTGGCCTTGAACTAATAGAGAACCACCAGCCTCTGCTTCCAAAGTACTAGGATTAAAGACATTTACCACCATGTCCACCCAATGGATTTTTTTTTTAACTTTTAAATCAAAGCCAGGCATGGTTGTACATGCCTGAAATCTCAGTACTTAAGAGGTAAAGGCAGGAGGCTCAAGAGTTCAAGACCAGTCACAGACTCCAGGGTACTAGTGAAGACTAATGATGTAAGCCATCACACTTGGCCTGGGTGAGTATTTTGGAGACAAAGTATCATAGGCTGGCCTCTTTGTTCTTAGTAATGCTTCAATCTTAGTAGTTTCTTCTCATCTTTCATAAGGCTTATTTCTAAATAGTTTGTATTTTATTTTATACTGTTTATTATAAATGGTGTTTGGGGGAAGAGTGGAGTTCTTTTTTTTTTTTTTCTTTAGACAGGGCCTCATGTAGCCTGAGCTAGCCCTAAATTTGCTATGTAGCAGCCACGGATGACTTTTAACTCCTGATTTTCCTTTCTCTTAATTTTTCCAAGAAATTTTCCAGATACTTGGATTATAGGCTGTGCCACCATGCCTAGCTTCATAGTGGTCTTTTTCTTAAGATTTACTATTAGATAAAAATACAGAAGACAAATTACAAAACAAAACTGGGTGTGGTGGCATGTGCTTATAATCCCAGTACTAGTACTCCTGGGGTTCCCTGGCCAGCCAGTCTAACACACTTGGGGAGTTCCAGGCCACTGAGGGATGCTGTCTCAAAAACTAAGGTGGATGGCACCTAAGGAATGACATCCAAGGTGTCCTCTGGCCTCCACATACATGCGCATGTATGCACACAGAGAGAGAGAGAGATATGGAATGATTATTATATCATTAAGCACACTGTTTATTTTAAAGTTAAACACTACCAGACATAATCAAAATTATCAAACATAATCAAAATTCTCCCCAGAGAATTCTCCCCATGTCTTTTACATCCCTGCATTATTTACTAAGAAATAATGCCAGCAGATGGCTATCCTACCTGAGGGCTCATTATTACCGCTTCCCATCATGCTCAACCCCACAAAGTGGAGTTTGTGCCTGTGGCTTTAATTTCATTGTACAGGAGCATCATGGGAGCCTGCTTCCCGTTCTTGGACAACCCGAATTACTGGGCTGTCCTGGCTACCCCAGGTCATGTGTTTGTGTCCTGTCTGTGCATTTGTTCTGGTAGAGGCTCTTGTTCACTCAGCAACTCTCCTTTATGAATATCAGAAGGTATACACTCCTCTCAGTGCTGAATCCTAGAAGTGAATTTCCCCCATGATCATTTACTGATGCCATATGTTGCATCACCTAGAAGTGCTGGAAGCTTCCTTAAGTGATCTCTTTTTATATATATTACATACCTTTTACTAATTACAGTTTTGATATAATAGATTTTCTTTGAGGCAGGATATCACTATGTATCTCAGGCTGGCTTCAAACTTTTAATTCTCTTGTATTAGCTTCCCAAGTGCTGGAAAACAGGTGTATATCATTATGTGAGGCTTAGATTTTTATTTTACTTTAAAAAGTAATGGACAATATATCCTAAAGCCATGAATTCAAAAGGCCAATTTTAAATATACTAAGTTAAAAAACAAAACAAAACAAAAAACTTGGTACCAGGGGGCTAGAGAGATGGCTTAGCATGTACAGCTCTTGCCGAAGACCTAACTTTATTTCCCAGCACCCATGTCAGGGAACTTTCAAAGTCTTGTAACTCCAGCTGCAATGAACACAATGAACCCTCTTCTGGCCTCTGTAGGTACTGCACATATGTACGTCATGTATGAAAACACATGAACACATATCCCACCTACACACACACACCACTCACACACACAATAAAATAATCTTTAGAAAAGAAATTTTGGCACCAGGTGTGATGGTGCATACCATTTGGAAAGTAGGTCATGTGACACAAACACATGACCACAGGTTTGAAGTGAACCTGGTCTACATACTGAGTTCCGAACCATCCAAGGCTACATAGTGAGACTGTGTCAAAAAAAAAAAGATGGTTTTTAAAACTATTACAACAATGTTCAGGTCACTCCCATTCTCTATGAAATTAATTGTTTTATTTATAATTTGAAAGCAATAAAATTATTGCCACAATGTATTAGTTATTTTTCTATGTGGCAAATTATGTCTAAAGCATAGCAGATAAACACAGAAACATCTGTTGTCTCGTGTAGATTCTATGGGTGGAGAATGCAGGAGCACTCAGCAATGGAGGAGGTCTGGCTCAGTGTCTCTCAAGAGGCTGCTCTAAGAATGGACTTCACAGCCATTTCCAAGATGAAGCAGTCACATGGATGTCAGGAGGCCTTCCCATGTGGTCTTTCCAGAGGCCTGCTCATGCACAGCAGCTGGCCTCCCCCAGAGCAAGTGATCCCAAAGGAGAGCAAGGCATGAGCCACAGTGTCTTTTATGACCTAGTTTCAGAATCCACCAGGCACCCCTTCTATAGCTTCCTAGTGGTTGCACAGGCTGGCCCTATCATGGGAACAGACCACAGAAGGATTTTAGTACCAGGAGGTAAAGGTCATTAGAGCCATAGTGGAGGCTGGTGACCCCACATGCACAGGAAGTGGCTTCATACATGGAAGAATCAAGGAAAATAAGACCTCTATCTAGATTCAAATGCTGATATCACTAAACAAATTTTTTTGAGACACTCTTGTTACAAGAACAAAATCCTCTTGCCTCAGCCTCTCCAGCACTAAGATTCCAAGCTTGTGCCACAATGCTCAGCCAGGTTTTCCTAAGACTAAGGACTCATTTGAAAAATGACAATAAATTTATATTTCCAGGACCTTTTAAAGACAGGATCTTGCTGTGTAGTCCAGGACTTGTAACAACGACCTAAATAGACATAGGATTCTCCTGCCTCCATCTTACAAGTGCTGAGTCTGAAGACTTCTGAGAGATGAAATAAGCAACCTACATAAGACCTCACATTTATCTGAATTCAACAAATAATGTGTATTTATTTATTTTAAATTTAGCTTAACACCAGCATTCTGGTAAACCATTTACTTACTATCTGTTACTCCTGAATACTATTTCTAAAAGAATATTTTACTGAATCAATGATGCATGCATTCCTCAAGCCACTTGTATCAGTTCAATTAGAGGTTCTCACTGTTTAAAGCGCCCCCATACACACAACTTGTGTCTACCATTTAATGACATTGGAAAGCCATGCTTATCACACTGGCAGAAGTCTCTGTCATTCCTGAAGGCTGTCTACAGGTGCAGCACTGACCCTGACCTCAGACAGGTGAGCTGCTGGGAACCTGTGCTCACCTCCATGGTAACTGATTTACCCTTCTCTCTAACAGATGGAGGTGTACTGCTCAGATTTTCATGCTGAAAGAGCAGCAAGAGAGAAGATCCATGAAGAAAAGGAGCAGCTGGCCTTGCAGCTGGCAATTTTGCTGAAGGAGAACACTGACTTTGAAGATGGAGGCAGGTAAGATAAAGCAAGGGGAAGGTCTGGCTGTCAGGCCAGAGCTCTAGAGGTACGAGGTAGGAGCCTCAGTTGCATCTGAGAATCGCTCTACCCACACCGTATCTGCTCATGTTTCACACTTAGTTCAGCTGACAGCAAAGCTTGCCGAAGCCTGTAGGAACCTGAGAAGCTTCCTTGCTTTGAAATCAGCTGTCAAAATAACATTCTGTGTACCAGTGTCTTACCTGGCTTTAAATTATCTGTTTTAAAAGAAAATACTTACCAAATTCTGACTTTAAAAACCATTTCATACTAACCAGAACTGACTGCAAGATGTAGTCCAGTTCTGTTTACTTGCCATGTAATGTCTTGATCCAGAAATATGCCACTTTTTTCTGATCTACTTTGCTATCAATAGTTTGGTTATTTCCTTATTTTATAAAACTGCTACTTAGTGTCTTTATCACATACCATCCTGGTACTAGTTAAGAATCAAGCTAGTTTTGAGTTCTAGGTAGTTTATTTTTGTTTCATGGCACTGAGGGGTTGAACCCAGGGCCTTGTGCATGTTAGGCAAGCACTCTGCCACTGAGCTACCCTTGCAGTCAGTTCCGGTTAGTATGAAAGTCATCCTTGTTTTAACTCTTTTTCTACCCTCACACTTCTATTGGCTACTTAATGGTGTCCTGTTACAGGGTTATAGAACATCACAAGTAGTGTTGCTTTTGATCCCAGTAGGCAGTCCTTAATGGAAATGCAGAACCGGCATGGGGCAAGAACCAGCGACTCTGACCAGCAGGCTTACCTGCTTCAAAGAGGTGAGTCACCTATGAGCTGGCTTTTCAAGAGAAAATTCCATTACATTGTACAGAATGGATCCTAAATCAAACTAGCCAAAATACAGCACCTCTTATTTTCCCAGAATTTCAGTCTCCAACACACTCTCATTTCAGAACAGACTCTTTACCAGCCAGATAATGCCATATGTTGGGTCCACAAAATAGCTCAAGTAGACACTGAGAGACACATGACCGTTTTAGGAGCAGTTTCCCACCCCCACCCCCACCCCCGCCCGATACATATTGACATGCCAATTAAAAAAAATGGGCTAACCAATTAAAAAAAAAAATCATGACAATGCCCAAAACTGGCCATGAGGGCCATTTAAATCAAATAGGTGGTGTCTAAGGGATCCTTCTGATTGGTCAGGATCTTAATACAGGCTTGTTAAATGTTGTGGAAACAAGGGGCTTCTGGGAAAAGGAGTACTTGACAGAAAGCAGAGAGGCAAGGTCAGTGTCACCCACCACTAGAGGGTGCTTGGCCTCACAACTCTAGTGTACTATGAGCATGAATCACCCACCACCATCTTCAACTCATCCTGAGCCTCTATGTGCATTAACTCTGAAGGGTTTTACTTTGTTTTATTTTGTTGTAATACTAGAAATTGAACCCAATCTAGGCAAGTACAGGTCTTGAATGCATGGTACTAGATTTATTATGTGGTTCTAGTAATTGGGTAACAGTATTCCGTAATTCACAACAAGTTACAAAAAGGGAAGTATAATCCTTAACTCTGCATAGGAAAAAAATTTTAAATTCAAAGACCTAACAGAGCTAGGAAAAATTTAATGGCAATGCTCTACCAACAAGATATCATCTTAAATTTCACAGGCTTAAAGGGTTCTTTAAGTACTAGACTACCCCAAGTGCCTTCCACATCCTGACTGCTTCACTAATGTTGCTCTGACAAAACACCATGACAAGACACAGCTTAAGGGAGGGTTATTTTAGCTCACAATCCCAGGTTATCATCTATCACTGCAGGGAAGTCAAGGCAGCAGGAACTTGAAAGTCACATCACATCCACAGTCAGGAACAGAGAAAGATTACTGAATGCATGCCTAGAACTCAACTAGCTCTCTCCATGCTTATCTAACTCAGGACCTGACCCCCAGAAATGGGGCTCCACACATGGGTCTCTCATGTGATCAACATAACCAAGACAGTCCCTCACAGACACGCCTACAGGCCAATCTGATCTACAGAATCACTCATTGAGACTGTCTTAACAAGTTAACAATGAAAACTAATCATCACACATACCACTGATTGCTTATACAATACTGAAGTCTTATCACCAGCAAGGAAACCACATTAGCATATGTAGTAAATTTCTCTGTCATTTTATATTTCCTGTCTGTCCCTCCCTCCACGCCCCTCTACCAAAGTCTGTTTATAGGAAAGTAAATTAAAAAATAAGTTTAGCAGCCAAGTATTGTCACTCATGTCTTTAATCCTAATACTTGGGAGGCAGAGACAGGAAGATTAAGAACTCCAGGACAGCCTGGACTAATCTACCTCAAAAGACCAAAATAAAACAAAGATTAGTATACATATATGAAAGTATCATAATGAAACCCACTGTTTTGAATAATTAATATGCACTGATAAAGGAGCTAGAGATAAAGGAGCTAGCTCAGCGGCTAAGAATAGTTGTTGTTCTTCCAGAGGATCCATGTTCCCAGCATCCACATCAGGCTGCTCAAAACTGCCTGTAATCACAGCTCTAGGGGCTCTGACTTCCTCTTCTGGTCTCTGTAAGCATCTGAACACACATAGCACACATAAATGCATGTGAATAAAAAATAATAAAACAAATATTTTATGTGTGTGCATACTGATTAAAAACAAAATAAAAAATCCTAAATCACGAAATAAACCCAAAACAATAAACATAGCATTCATGGGTCCTGTGCAGAGGGCCTGGAGGCGTTTTCAGCATCAGTGGGTAAACGACAGCCTGTCTCAAATAAGCTGGAGTATAACAGAGAAAAATACTAGAAGTCAATCTGTGGCCTCCAAACATGTATGTACACATGAACATATCCCACAATCATGTGCATACAAACATCTATATCACACACACACACACACATACATACACATAATTCTTGCTTCAGTGGTAACATGCTTGCTTAGCATGCCTGAGGCCATAGTTTGACCCTCAGTATTACAAGTAAATGAATAAAAAATGTCTTAAATTTGCTTACCACAACCCATCTAATAGCCTTCTGTATCATAAATTCAAGTAATGTGCTTTGAAGGCAAACAAATGTTAAAGGTTTTTTCTTTGTTGTCCTCAAAAAAAAAAAAATGGTGTTTTGGGGGCTGAGCTAATTGCTAGACTAAGACTCTAAAAAGCTAGAAATTTGGTCCATAAAGCTCAAGCCAGAGAGATACCCTGGAAAGCAAAAGCACTTTTCAGCATCAATGGGAAATTATATTGATTGGAGATCTACTCAGAGTTGGGATCCATTTCAGATCTGTTTTGTGAGAACATCATGGCAGTGGGAACATGAAGAGGAGGAGGCTGTTCACATCATGGAGGGCAGGAAGCAGAGACAAGGGGCCAGGGCCAGGGCCAGGGCCCCTGAGCTCCAACACACAGTGACGTATTTCCTCCAGATAAGCCACACCTTCCAAAGGTTCCAGAGCCACCCCACCCCCAACAGTGCCACCCCCAAATGATCCTCTGGAGAGGCGCCTCATACCCAACATTACAAAGTCTTGCTGCAGAGCCAGGGACCCTCCTCTCATCCTGCTGAATCCCTGGTGCCTGATTCACTGGGCTTCCCCACCTCATTGGTAACCCAGCACAGAGTGGTGCTTTATACATCCTAGAAGGCTCACCATCTGCTGATACAGAATAAAGGAGACTGTTGTCTGCTTCTGCAAAAGGGCATGTCCTTCCAAGACACCTTCCCCAGCTTCCTTAATCACTCCCTTTTTTGTTTATATCCTCATCCGTCTCTTACTCTCCTGTGAATTTCGTTTTTTTAAATTTATTAGAATTTTTCTTCTCTCATATATTGCATTCCAGCACCCTTCTGCCCCTCCCTTCATTCCTCCCAGCTCCCCCTGCCATCTTCCCTATCCCCCATCCTCCTACTCCCACCCCGCCTCTCCCCAAGAAAGAGCAGTCTTCCCAGGGTTACTGCTTAAACATGGCACAACAAGATAGAACAGGGTCAGGCACAATTCCCTACTTCAGTGTTAGGCTAGGTAACCCAGTAGCGGGGTGAGGTACTCAAGGGTGGGCAAGAGGTTCGGGGACACACCCCTATTCCAGTCTGTATGAGTTCTGTAAGAGCACCAGGCCAGGCAGCCTCAAGACATATTTGAGGGACCCAGCATATTCCATGTCTGCTGCTCCAGGCTCTGTGAGCCCCTAAGAGTGGTCAGTTGACTCCATGGGGTTTGTTCTTCTGGTGTCCTGGACCCCTCTAGTCCCAACAATCCCTCTCCACTTCCTCTATAGGGTTCCCAGAGCTCTGCATTTTGTTTAGCCCTGGGTCTCTACATCTGCTCCCTTCAGCTACCATGGGGATCCTCTCTGTTGAGGATTAGGCTAGGAATTAATCTATGAGGAGAGCAAAATACCATTAGAAGTCCTCTCCTGACTGTCTAGACTCTAGTTCCTGGCCTGCCCTGGTATATTGGTCATGGTTTCCCTCCTTTAGCATGGTGTTCTGCCCTTCCATTGTCCTAGTGGATCCTTCAGGGAGGATAGGCCACAGGTTGAAGTTTTCGTGGCTGGGGATGGTATCCCAGTCCCACCACAGGAGATGGCCTATTTAGGCTCCCTGACCCCCCCCCCCCATTATCAAAAGTCTTTTTGGTTTTGCTAGGGTCTCCTTTATTGATTCCAGCAAGTTTCCATTGCATTAGGTCTCCCGATTCTCCCTTAAACACCCTCTAGTTCTGGTCATCTCTTCATGTATTCTCTCCCTCCATTCCTCCTGCTTTCCTGGTTCCTTTTCTTCCCATTCCCGTCATTACCTATCCCTCCTGCACCTTCTGTTCTATTTCCCCTTTACCAGGAAGATCCCTGTGTCCTGGGGCCCTCCTTGTTGCATGGTCTCTCTGGGTTTGTGGATTGTAGCACTTTTGTCCTTTACTTAACAGTTAATAGTGGATTTAGTTCTTAATAGAACACATCTTGTCCTGTACCTGGAACTGAAACTGTGTTTTCACAGACTTTGAACTTGAGGTGCAATTTAAGTAACAGATACTCTTTCTAGATTTCTCTGTGATCACAGTCGTAATTTCCACTAATGACCCAAAAGTATGCATTTGTATCCCACTGGATACTGATTACTAAGTTTAACAGATGCTCACATTAACCATCCGGTACTAAATTCAGCCCACGGTGCTCTTGAGATGGAACTGATGTCACTTGTTGCTTATTCCCAGGAGCTGAGGACATGAGCTGGCAACAGCAGCAACCGAGGAGTATTCCGATTCACTCTTGCCCCAAATGTGGAGAAGTTCTGCCAGACATTGACACACTGCAAATCCATGTCATGGATTGCATCATTTGAGTGTTGTTTCAACTCCCCAAAACTGTTGGTAAACGCCAGATTTTCTCCTCCAAGACTTGTACTTCTGTCTTATTTGTTGTCATACAAATATTTTGCCACATTATCCTCATTTCAGGAGAAAGAAAGTGTTCCAGTTCTAAAGAGAGTGTCTTCTGGATTGACATGAACTCACAAAGTAGCATCTTAATTTCTGCCCTTCCAATAATACATCCAGTCTTTTCATGTTCCGTTCATACTAGTCTCTGAGAGCAGTCAGCCAGAATGGGACACCATGTGACCAAGCTCATGGAATTACATGAGAGAAACCCACTGACTTGTGTTAAGAACCTGTTAGCAGACCGGAAAATGAAATGGTCAGGAAATGTGTGTGGAGTATTTTTCTAGGTAAATCTCCAGCCAGCAGGCATCTTGTTGTTCTAAGTGTAATTATGCTAAAGTAACCATATGGCTCTTTCTGACTGAACACTGTGAGCTTTCTGTTGCTGTCAGGACAGGTGTGGGCTGGGGATGTAGCTCAGGAATGGAGTGCTTTCCTACAGCTGTTCATTGTGACATCACCACTGTTCTTTGTTTGTACTGGAGGTATATGGGCTAGTATGGCATATAGTGTAATTTGAAAAAGAACAGCTATTTTATTCCCAAAGTAGCAGATTGCAAACATTAGTTATTACAGAATAAAAATTTGCTACAAGTCTGTCCCATTGCTCATATATGACCAGTAACATCGTAGTATGTATATTCTATACTAAGTTAATTTAGCTTAATATAAGCTTAATATTAAAATGTTTTATTCATGATAAACAGGAACAGATCCTTTTAATAGAGGATCAGTATGTGTTCAGATGAGATTCTTGCTGAAAAGGCAAACAGAGCCATGGTGGTGCATAGCACATGGGAGACTTGAGGCAGGAGGAGCGCCAGCTCATGGACAGCAGGACTACATTGAATAAATAAGGGTTTGCCAGATTTGTGTTTAAAAAGCTAGCAATAACTAAACAAGTTGCAAAAGTAAACAGTATTGGGTCCTAAAACATTTGCGAAAAAACGAGATGATCTGCTTTGTTAGTGTTTACCGTAAGATCTCTGGTTAAATACACAAACGCATGTGTATTTAAATAGAATCAAAACAGTAGATTCATCTCAAGGGAACATACTATTCAAATTCCTGTTATCTGGATGCCTGATCAGCTACCCTCACTCCAAAACAGCAGAGCGCTGTGCTAGCTCAGCAGTGGTTAGATTAGATTCCCTAACTCACACCCTAGGGACAGTGTTCGTTAGTGATATTTCTAAAGTGACAATGAAATTTTTTTCTTTTCTTATAGTTTCCTAGTATAAATTTCTTTACTATTTTATACTGGATAACGTAGATTTCTATAGTATCCCAGTAAGAGGTGGAAACCAAATGGTTTCACATTGAAATTTCTGGTAAAATCTTTTTACTTTGTTCAAGTATAATTATCTGTTAGATCCAAACTGTGAAGTGAGAACTCAACTTGTCTTAATAGGACTATGAATGAAGCATTTGTTTGATCAGGAAGAGGATTACAAATGAAGACAAGTTCAAATTAAGACTACTGGAGAGATGTCTGTATACCATCTTCAGAAGCAGCTAGGATTCAGTGCAACCGAGGTGTCCATTCACTAGGTGAATGGATCAAGAAAATGAATACACATCCATAATGAAGTAGTATTCAGCCTTTTTAAGGGAGGGAATCTTATCACTTGATAACATAGATGAACCTGGAGGACATCATGTCAAGTGAAATAAGCCAGTCATAAATACCATGTGATCTCACTTATATGAGGACTCTGAAAAACTTGAACTCAGAGATGTTGAGAGCTGAATGGTAGTTAGCAGCACATGGGGGAGGGTGTGGGAAGGGTGAGAAGTTGTTGATCAAAGGGTACGAAGCCTCTGGAGGGATAAGCTGTAGTGATCTACTGTACAGAATAGTGACTGCAATAATTTGTATATTAAGTCTATGTCGTTTTAAGGGAATCACCAGTTTAGTAAACAACTTGTAAACGCTGTTTGTGTTATCTGATTTATTTACTCGACTATCTGTTCTAAGCCCTTGCTCCGTGTTACCAGTTAGCTACAAATCACAGGAGTTTTGTGCATGTTACTTTCTTTTTTTGTTGGTTTGGTTTTTTGAGACAGGGCCTCACTATGTGGCCCTGGCTGACCTGGAACCCATTATGTAGACCAGGCTTTGAACTTACAGAGTTCCACCTGCCTCCCTCCTGAGTGCTGGAATTAAAGGCATGTGTCCACACCTGGCTTATGCATGTTATTTCCATGCCTGAATACTTATCGCCTACATGTGTTAACAGCATGATTTAGCTGCATGTGTTAGACTTTTGTTGCTGTGACAAATATCTGACAGCTGAAAAGGAAGAAAGATTTCTTTTGTCTGAGGGTTTCAGGGGGTTTGGCCCTTCGAAGGTGTGGTGGAACTGGGCAGCTCACACCTGGGAGGCCAAAGAGCATCGAGAGAAATTCCTAATCCCACAGGACTCCCCACCTGTAGGATAGTGCTGCTCATGTTTAGTGCCAGTCTGTCCCTCTCATCCCTCTCTGGAAACTCGAGAGAGCTGTACTGATCTCCAGGGTGCTTCGCAATTCAGTCAAGCTGACAGTCAAAATGATTGGCTGTCAGCTATCATATGCTCTGCTATCAGCTATCATATGCTCTTCGAGCAAACCCCTCAGGTTGGCGGGCTTGCACAGCAAGCACATTCCCAACTTAGCCATCTTGCCTGCCCCATATCCTTGTTAACATTTGTTCTCCCCCCACTCCTCTTTCTCCTCCTCCTCTGATAATGGCCATCTTAACAGATGAGATAATATATTACTGTCATTTGGTTTTATGTTTTCCTGGTGATCAGTTATCTTAAGCCTCTTTGTTCCTGTTGGCCATTTGTAAGTCTTTGGAGGCATGTCTACTCCAGTCCTTTGCCCATTTTTTAGCTGCATTATTGGGTTTTGTTCTGTGGGACTGTCATGCAGCTGAGTAGGTCCGAAAGTGCTTAGAACCCCAAGCTCTCATTCTGAAGAGCTGGCAGGAATCTGGGCCCTCCCCTCTGCAGTCACTGACAGACTGCAAGCCACAGCAAAACACTACCCCTTTCCAAGGGCATGAGATCTGACAGAGTTGTTTATCTAGAGTTACAGCTAAACCGTGCCTTATAAGGTCTATCCCTTGGTCCCTCAGAAATGCCTAAAGCACCCCAATATGCAAGTGGGGCTTCCTGTCCTGACCAATGAGTTTTCACTGATGCTCCTGGGGTACAGGGACCATTCCTCTGGCTATAAATATGTAAGCCCTCCCCCCAATAAACAAGTCTAGCCCTCAGAGCCACCTCTCCGGACCAGGAAGCCAAGGGTAGGACCCTTTTATTTTACAACATGTTCCATTTCTGGTTGCTGGTACTTTGGACATTAACCACTTTGTATACATCCATACACACACACACAGAGTTTGCTTTGCAAACATTTCCTATCATTCTGTAGTTGGTTCTTTCAACTCTGTTGATTATTTCTTGGGCCAGGCAAACTTCTTTTATTCTAATGTAGCTCAGTTCCATTTGCCTATTTTCATTTTCTTTCTTCTGCATTTAATAAATGACTAATAGTAAGTGACTGTGAGTGCCCAGACTAAACAGAACATCTGTAGTGCCCACTCCAAAGCCTAGGGAGCGTCACAAGAGAAAGCCGGAAGATGGGAAGGGGTGCTATGATATTCCGTCTTCTGAATATGACATGGCTGTTGCACTCGTGAACTCACAGCGAGTATGGATACCTGTACAATACCTCACACAATGACTCCCATCAACATTCACAGATGAGGAAAGTATCCACAACATCTGACCCCTCCTTGAAAAGCTACTAACACTTGGTGGGTTGCAGGGGAGGGGGAGCCAGTTTCCTTAGTAGGGTAATCACTGGTAAGTGGCCTACATCTTTGTAAATAACTCCCTCTCTGTGCTCATGCAAACAACCCCCAATGCACTCAGTGGGTTTTGTTAGGACACGCCTCTAGGAGGAGGATTAGTTGGGAGTTCAGTAGGAAGAGGGCAGGAATAAGAGAAAGTAATGGAGGACTGATCAAATACATTGTATTCATGTATGAAACTGTCAGGAAACATTGTATACATATAAAAATTTGAATATGTCAGTTCTTCTAACTTAATCTATAAATTCAATGTAATTCCAGTCAAATCCTAGCAAGCTATTTTGTGGCTATTAACAAAGTAACACCTTAATTTAAAATTAAAGATATTATTATAGAAGACCTGAAATGCAGTGTTGAAGAATGAAGTCAAATATTTTTAAGAAAGTTGTGTTCATTATTTTTTAAACATTACCCATTTTGTGTGTGTGCGCACGCACACACACGATATGATATGAAATATGGTTTGCAAACAACCTCAATACACTAGAGAACTACAATCCAGGCTGCAGTGTTGGCAATAGAATAGACAAATAGTACAGAAAGGACTGTCCAGAAAGAAACAAGCCCACACAAATGCAGTCAGCTAATACTTGAGGATGAGGGCAAGGCCACATGACTGGTAGCATTGGCTTGAATTTACTTCCCTGTCCTACCCACTCTGGCTGCTCTGGCCATTTGGCTCCTCCTCTTCCTGGTTTCTGGCCTTCCTAACCAGAGGCTCTTAACCTGAAAGGAATCTGGACAAGCTCCTGGAAAGTGCATGAATCACTGAGAAGTACATACACTCTTGACTGTATACATTTTTCCAGAAGGAATGAAAAACCATAGTTTTACTGTTTTCTCAGAGGTCTGTGAACATCCCCATCACTGCCCCCCTCAAAAAAAAGAAACAAAAACAAAAAAACACTTTGAGAACCACTACATGGTGTGTCCCTGTTTGTAATCCTACCACGTGGGAGGCCGAGGCAGGAAGACTACCAGGAGTTTAATGCCAGCTTGGGTTATACAGCAAGACCCTATATTTAAAAAAAAAAAAAAAAAAAACCTGCAATATTACACTTCTAAATTTCATTTGGGTCATATGCTTATGATCTTTAAAGCTGATACAAGGGCCTCCGTTTTTCTTCTAAAGAGAGTGTGGCCTCTCCTCAGCCCCAGACTGAAGAGAAGCAAGCAGCCCCAGGCCTTTCTGAATCATTCTCAGCTTTACGGTTTAGACATGACGTGTCTCTACCCTGCAAGTTCCTATATTGAAGGCCTGGCCCCCAGTTGAGGCAATGTTGAGAAGAGGGTCTCTCAGGTCATGAGGATTACTCCATCAGTGGATGGATTCCAGGTTTTAATAAACTACTGGGAGGTGTTAGACTGTGGTGTTAGACTGTGAATGGTGGGGCCGGGTTGGAAGATGTGGGACACCGAGGGCAGGAATGATAAACTTTGTTCTTGGTCCTTTCTCCTCATCCTGCTTCCTGGCTGCCATGAGGCCTGCTCTGCTCCACAAAGCAGCCTCCACCATGCTCTGCCTCATCAGCACACCCCTCTGCAGTACTCTGCCTCACCAAGGCCTAGAAACAACAAAACCAAAAGCCTTTCCTGCCTCAAGTTGTCTCCAGCACTTTGTCGCAGCAGTCAGAAGTCTGCCTAGCACATGGCATGTCATCCCAAAACCAAAACCAGACTCTATCATCTCCTTTAAACATGTTCTTCCCATGTTCCCCACTAAAGTGCATTACCTCAAGAAACACCCATTTGCCTACGTCAGAAATCAGGCAGCCTGGGTCTAATTTTCCTCTAACTTCTCTTCCTCTCTCCCTGATAGCCCATGCTCAATGGATTCTGAATCTACTTCATTTTTTTATTTTTTTTAAAAATCACTACCTCCTTTTTCCTCAAAAATGCCACTAAACCCAATTTCAGTACAGGTTGCTTGGTTCTCCATATCCATTTGTGCTTGAGAGCTGAGACCAATACTGTTTCCTACTTCTCACATCAAATGGGAAGCAAAGATTACCTATGAAGTCAGGAGGGGACACCGGAAGGTGGTGGCACACGCCTTTATTCCTAGCACTCAGGAGGCAGAGGCAGGCAGATCTCTGTGAGTTCTAGGCCAGCCTGGTCTACAGAGTGAGTTCCAGGACAGCCAGAGTTACAACAGAGAAACCCTGTCTCAGAAAAACAAAACAGGGGAAGAAAGAGACTTCAGAGTACCAAAGACTTGGTCAATGTAATTATTGCAGTCTCTCCATTATTGTGACTGTTTCACACTAGCATGACTCCTAGACTTGGGCCAGTAGCATTGGCTCTAATAACGAGACAGAGTTCATAAATGGAGCATTAATACCCATGGTACAAGACAACAATCCATGTACCCACTGGCATCAGGATTTTCTAGTCATCATAAAACTGGTTTTAATTATTCTACATTAACAAACATAAGCACTGTGGATGGAGACACAGATGTTGTCTTATCTAAAACCAATTAGTGGAGGAATTCCATCCCTAGTGCCACTTGGAGCTGGGTGTGGTGGCCCAAGCCTGTAATCCCAGCACTCTGGAAGAAGGTTTTAAGAATTCTAGGCCAGGTCTGGGATTATGGCTCAGTGGTAGAGGGCTTGTTTAACATCATGAACTCTTAAACTCAGTTATCAGCACAAAAGGAAAAGAAGGAAGAAGGAGGTGGAGGACTCCCAGAACATGCCAGGTCCACCCTACTACATACAGTCTTAAAAGAACAGCAGAACATGGTGGCCCACACCTTTTACCCCAGCACATGAGAGGCAGAGGCAGGTGGATCTCTGGGAGTTCAATGCTCATCTGATCTACATAGAAAGTTCTAGTCCAGGACTACCTAGACCTTATCTCAAAGAACAACAAAATTGTGCATGGAAGTGTTTGGAAGTATGAAGGATAAATATTCTGCATTTAGGAACTGTTTTTAACACGATGTATAAACACTTTTTAGGATGTAAATACATAAAATTTAAAGAATGAGTTTCTAACAAGTCATTCTCAACTCTGACATAAGTTCTAGATATATAAACACTTTTTAGGAAGTAAATACATACAGTTTAAAGAATGAGTTTCTGATAAGTTAGTCTCAACTCTGACATAAGTTCTAGTTCTCAAAATCTGTGCTATTCTAGGAATCTTGGTTTCTGAGTCCAAAAATATCATCTACCCTTCTTCCCTCATTTCACAGATGGTGAAACGAAATCTGAAGCGATGTTAGCTCCTGGAGGTCAGACAGAGCGAAAAGCAGGAACTTTTTGTCTCTCTGTATTTAAATCCTAATATTTAAACTGGATACAAGATCAGCAGAGCTAGTTCAGAATTTGATAGGTTCTCTTACTTACATCAGGGAAACCTGAGAGGACAGCAGAGAGCTTCCAAGTCCAGGCTTCTGTACCTTAGTCTTTACCCTCCACTGAATGGAGAGGACGCTTGAACTTCTCCGCGTTAGGGGGCGCTACACCCTCTAGTTTTTGCCACAGGAACCTGAGGCGTTGCCAACTGGAAGCTCTTTGCTCATAACAAAGATGGCGCCTGGTGCTCACCACCAATCAGGTTGCTCCACTGAGAGCCGGTGCTTTCCTTCTCCGGGAATCTACGTCGTTCCGGCGTAGCCAATCAGAGCGCCCTCCACAGACGAACGCGTCGACGTCAGAGGTGGGGGCGGGACCCAGTTGTAATTTTTGGCGCGTTCCGCTGTGGGTCTGGAAGAAGACCGGTTCCTGGGTAAGCATGGCGGGCTTGGGGGTGCGGGGGACTCGGGGCGTCTGCGAGGGGCTTGAGGTCTGAGGGGAGAGGCGCGAAGCTCTGACGGTGAGAGGTCTGGATCGGGCGGAGCAGGCGACCTGGGGCTGCGGCGGGCAAGGTGCCGGGCCGGGAGATGGAGGGCTCGTGCGCTTAAGCAGCCTGTCGGTTTGCTTTCTTTTTAAGAGCGTCCTTTTATTTACAGTCTTAAAAAATTTATATTTGACGATTTCATATATGCACAATGATTTGCTCATAGTCACATCTGTTTCCCCTCTTATCTGCCTCTCTGAACCCCTTCTACACTGTGCGTGCCCTGCTACTTTCGTGTCTGTTTTGTTTTATTTTATTTCTTGGGTTTTTTCGAGACAGGGTTTCTCTGTTGTAACTCTGGCTGTCCTGGAACTCACTCTGTAGACCAGGCTGGCCTCGAACTCACAGAGATCCGCCTGTATCTACCTTCCAAGTGCTGGGATTAAAGGTGTGTGTCACCACTGCCCGGCTTTTTTATTTTTTTAAGTAACTGAATGCAGTTAGAGTTGCTCGCATAAAGTGTATTATTAAAATGCTCGCCGTCCCACTGACTCCTCTCTTCCTGACCCCTGTTGAATGCATTTCTTTGACGGGGCTCCTACGGAGACACGAAGTCTCTGCCCTACCCTTCCGAGGCTTGCACTCCAAAGAGCAGATAACAAAGCACACTGTCGTGGACAAATGTGCAGTGCCTAGGGCAAAAGGAGTTCTAGAATGGAGCCACACGGTATGGCAGACTAGAAAGGCTCAGGAATGGGACAGCTAAGCGGAGTCCAGAAAGAACTCCAGGAGAGCTTTCTAGACAAAGTCTTTGAAGCCTGAAAGCAGTGTGTGGTTCAAGAAGCTGAAAGCAAGCTACTCTAGCAGGAAGATGCTTTAGAAGATGGGTAGATTTAGGCTGGAGTAATCAGAACAAGACGAGGAAATGGACACAAGGAAGAGAGCACTGTTGCTTCCTGGGCTTTGTGAATTTTGTTCTAAGGGTGATGGGAGCTCATCAGAATGTTTCAACTGAAAGAATTCCGTGGCCTGATTTATGTTCCCCAAAGGGACAATTTGCTGGGGGTAGGGAGGTGGCAGCACTCCGGAAGCAGAAGCAAATTGAGCTCTGTAAGTTTGAGACCTTGTCTCAGAGAGAGAATGAATGAAATGTGGTGTGTGAGGGGAATCAATTGCAGAGGAACAAAATAACCAGTACAGGAAGGTAATAGAGTTGTTCAGGCTTAAAGTTAACAATGATTTGAATTAGAATGTTAGCTGTGAGATTGGAAAGAAGTGGAAAGTGTAGGCACTGTTTTGTAGGTAGGAGCCTTAGTATTTTTAGGATGCCCCTGGATGTCAGGACCAGCAGGGTTATACTGGTTTGGCTTGGGAAAGCAGGGCAGGAGACTGGTAGGAGTGAGCCAAAATAGTTTGCTCCTAACCCTCAAGAAGTTTGCAGTTGGGAATGCCCCAGCAGATAACACCTGACAGGGTCCATGTAAATGTTTGTTCAGTGATTGAAGAGAAAGTACCATAATTAATGCCTTGACTTGCTAAAGATGCGTATCGTAGCACAAGTGTAAGCTAAATAATAGCATGTAGTTCTAAAAAGCATGTGTAGCCAGCGATGGTGACACAGAAGCAGGCTATGAGTTCAAGGCAGCCTGGTCTACACAGCAAGTTCTAGTCCAGCTGGGGATGCCTAGTGAGACTGCCTCAACATAATATATATATATATATATATGTATATATATATACATATATATATATATATAAAATAATCACTTCGTGTAAAAAGGAAAGGGCAGGTTAGTTGTAGAACATCTGCCTAGTATACGGCCCTGGGCTCAGTCCCCCACACAGGAAGGAAAGCAAGGCACAGAGGAAGGCCTTTCTCATTTTAATTATCACACAAGGCTCATGAGTCGGAGGGCAGCCTGAGCTGTGTAACATGTTCAAGGCTGACCTTGTCTAAATAGTGAGAGTAGTCTCAAAATAACACAGGAAAGACTTGTACAATGTTTAACTTTTTTTTTTTCTCAAGACAGGGTTTCTCTGTTTTGTAGACCCAGGCTGACCTCGAACTCAAGAGATCCACCAGCCTCTGCCTCCCCGGCACTGGGATCAAAGGCATGCGATACCACACCTGGCTTTGATGTTATCCTTTTATCTTAATTGTTCTGATCCTAACTCAGAGTAGAACTATGTAGACTCTCATACCAGGCTGCAATGGATAAAGTAGCCCTCAAATGCATTATAATAATAAAATGGGATAATAGCCCTCAAACTTAGCCCAGTTGAATAGTTCTTGTCCACATTTTGTTGAGTCTGCGTGTACTGCACACCCTACACTGCACTTTAACTGGGTCTCTAACCACAATTCGAAGCCAATTAGAAGAACACTGCCTGTGTGCAAGGAGGAGGATGCTATTTGAGCTGGTGGGGGGGGGGGAGAGATGATGAGACGTGTCAGGTGTTGAATGGGTACCAAGGTTAGTCCACAGAATCTGTTGGCTTGAGGTTAGTTGGATTTGTGTTGAGAGAAGAATGACAAGTTTTCTAATGTTGATTTTCACACAGCCAAGATTCTTCATCACTCATCCCTGGGCCGCCTTCCTCATCTGCCTCCACACTTGCTCGTCTCAACTCTTCTCTTGACAGCATGGATGGTAAGGCCTTCCAGTTCCCTTGATTCCTCTTCGGTTCAAGGGGAACTACCATTGGTCCTCCATTCTACTACAAAATGGGAAGTCGGAGGTGCTTCGTACCTTGTCATGCCAGGCTGTCAGATCAAGGAACTGACCTGGGCTGTCTGACTTCAGAGATTGCTTTGGATGTGGAAATCTTCTGAAGTGGTTTTAGTCTAAGTTCTGTTTTAAGTTCTTGTAGTCCTTTGTGATTTTGCTTGTTTTCTTTCAGGGATTTGTGCAATGAAAAATCCCTGTGAAAAAATATTGCTCTGGGCTGGAGAGATGACTCAGAGATTAAGAGCACTGACTGCTCTTCCAGAGGTCCTGAGTTCAATTCCCAGCAACCACAGAACTACATTTCTTTTTGACTTGGGTTTATTATGCTGTGCTCTCTTCAAGAAAAATAAAAGCAAACATTGAAATTAATCACACTGTGTTGGATGTGGTGGGATATGCTTTTAATCTCAACACTCGGGAGGCAGAGGCAGGTGAATTTCTATGAGTTCAACTACGTAGCAAATTTGAGGCCACCCTGGGCTACATGAGATCTTGTCTCCTAAAGAAAGGAAAAACAAGAACCGTGTGTTCTAATTTGGGTTAATTTTATCTTTAACATGAAATTACCACTGGAATAAGGTGTTATTTATCATTAAAGGTCAAATAAAAGCAAACACGACAGAAATGTTAATGATAGCTCATTCTGTGTGATGAGTATTTACATCTCTCCATCTAAAGGTAACAATTAGAAGGTAAGAGGGTAGGTGAGGTCGGCATCTATGTTTTAAGTGTTTTTTTCAATTATTCCCTTATTATTCAAATTTCATAAAGGCTGGTGTTACCGGAAGGTGACTTATTAAGGTATTACAGGTAAAAAGATCCTGCTCAGTGCCACTCCCTTAGGCCAGTGTCTTCTAAGATGGATGCACTCATGGGCAGGACAGTAGATACGAGGCCAATAGAACAGCAGGCAAAGTGATCTCTCTGGAGGCTCACTTCAGTGGCCATGTCGATGCTGACTGAGTGTGCTTGTCACTGACACTTTGCCTGGGGTAGACTCACTTTCCCATTCCTTCTAGTGGAGGAAGATGACTTGTCTCTACTGACATCTCTGCTGGAGGAGAACGAGGCAACCTTACTTTGTAATACGGAAGAGAATAACTCCTTGTCTCTGGAAGATGGTGAGCCTGATGAGTTTGATGAGCTTTTTGATGCTGATGGAGATGGTGAATCTTACACAGAAGAGGCTGGCGATGAAGAAGAGGGAAAGACAGAAAACCAGGAGAAAAAATTGACCACTCTCTTTGGCGATGTGGAGGATTTAACAGATGATGAAGTCCCTACATTGCAAGCTGAAAACAAGGTCCTCCCTACTCCTGCTGCCAACCAAGAAAAAACCAACCAGGAGTTGCAAGGTACCCCTATTGTTTGCTTTCTCCAGTTTATTCATGAGAAAATAGATGACCACAAGTTTGAGTTTCCATCAAAGTAACTTCAGGTACAAGTACACTGGGGGTGACCAGTGGCTCCATTTAAAAAAGCAAAGCTGGAAAGATGACTTCAGTCAGTAAAATGTGTGCATGAGGGCCTGAGTCCAGACCCCTAGTGCCCTCTTAAAAGCCGTGGGTGAATGTGGTGTGTATGTGTAACCTCAGGGTGGGGAGGTGGGGAGAGGTGGGCCCTGGGGCTCATTGTCAAACCAACCTAGCAGTATCTGTGAGCTCAGTGAGAGACCCTGCCTCAAAAAAATAGGTAGAGGCAATCAAGGAAGACCAGCATCAAAGCCCTTTGTGTGCATGCACACGCATGACTGAACTTGAATGAGTTGGAAGATGAAACATTTAAAGTCAGCATTTCATCATCCAAGGTCCTCTCTGTCTTTGTCAGCCAGCCATAATTGCTCTTCCACAAAACGGCTTGAACACTCATGCTTCTTACAGAATATATTACTTTAGGATTTTTGTGCACGGGGAGCCAGGGACAAGGCTGCAAACTACTACACAGTTTGTTTGAGCAAGTGCCCATTCCTGAACTACTGCATCTTTGAGGCGTGCCCCTATCTTTGTCCTGGCACCTTTTTATGTATTTTTAAGTTAGAACAAGATTCAGCAATTTGCTGTTTCTTCTAATACAGAAGCCAGCATTTATCATATTAGTTGTGATATTTCAAATTTTTTTAAGGTAAATTATTGCTTGACTTCTGCGATAGGTGTCCGTGCAAATTCCTCTTTTGGTTTTTTGTTTGGAGTTTCTGTTTTTCTGAAACTTAACTAATCTGGTCAGCCTGGGCTGACCTCAGTCTCACGATCAGTCCACTTAGTCTCCTGATTGTTGGGATTACAGGGACACGACCATACCCCATTACTAGTACAAGCTCATGACTAGCCCAAGTGTCAGAGGCTTAATTACTAGGGATAAAAAAGTTTGTTTCTCTAAGGAACCTCTCTGAAGTATAGCAGTTAATCGTGAGCTTGAGGTATCGGATTGTACTACGAATCTCGGTTTGAGGCAGGGACAGCAGAAA